>CM040396.1:1873916-1943916 GCA_022702515.1 Ilyophis sp. 1 JC-2022
CGGACACACATGAGTGATCAGGGCGCTGGACTCTCTGTAGGGACCGGACACACATGAGTGATCAAAGCGCTGGACTTTCTGTAGGGACCGGTCACACATGAGTGATCAGGGCGCTGGACTCTCTGTAGGGACCGGACACACATGAGTGATCAGAGCGCTGGACTCTCTGTAGGGACCGGACACACATGAGTGATCAGAGCGCTGGACTCTCTGTAGGGACCGGACGCACGTGAGTGATCAGGGCGCTGGACTCTCTGTAGGGACCGGACACACATGAGTGATCAGAGCGCTGGACTCTCTGTAGGGACCGGACACACGAGTGATCAGAGCGCTGGACTCTCTGTAGGGACCGGACACACATGAGTGATCAGGGCGCTGGACTCTCTGTAGGGACCGGACACACATGAGTGATCAGAGCGCTGGACTCTCTGTAGGGACCGGACACACATGAGTGATCAGGGCGCTGGACTCTCTGTAGGGACCGGACACACATGAGTGATCAGAGCGCTGGACTCTCTGTAGGGACCGGACGCACATGAGTGATCAGAGCGCTGGACTCTCTGTAGGGACCGGACACACATGAGTGATCAGGGCGCTGGACTCTCTGTAGGGACCGGACACACATGAGTGATCAGGGCGCTGGACTCTCTGTAGGGACCGGACACACATGAGTGATCAGAGCGCTGGACTTTCTGTAGGGACCGGACACACATGAGTGATCAGAGCGCTGGACTCTCTGTAGGGACCGGACACACATGAGTGATCAGGGCGCTGGACTCTCTGTAGGGACCGGTCACACATGATGGGCTCAGCAGAGCAGACTGTATTTATGAGGATCAAAAACCACATGTAGGGCATTATGTGTTTCTGTACCATTTTAAATTCTGTACCATTTTTCTCCCATAGCTACATTCTGTTTGTCCACTTCAATTTCAAACTCTGGCTTATCCGGGAGATGACTTCCTACTGCAAGAATCACAGATAAAGAAATTTTAAAAAAAACACTTTACATAAATAATATGAAACTACATACTACCAGTCAAAAGTTTTACTACACTTTAGTTCTGTTTTTAGTGTAATTTAAGCAGTTTAACTTTTGTAAATTAACTCAAATGGTACAAGGTAAGAAGTGAATAGTCAGAAGTTAAAAAGAATCTTATTTCACAGGATAGTTTTTTAGTTCATGAAAAGCAATATTTGTTAAAATAAACAGGTGAACAAATGATCTCCATTTTCTAGCAAGGAAAGTTAAATTGAGCAGGTCAAGAAGAAACAGCAACAAAACTTCTACAGCAGTGTTGCTGTGAACTTTCCATACTTGACTGCTCTTGTAGAAAAAAATGGCAAAAATATTCTCTGCAGTTATGACTGCAGAAAGTGGCCATTTTAATGCATCTATGTTTTATTTTTTATTTTTTGTTAAATAAAAGGTGCTTAATCATTTTTTTAAAATCTGTGATTGATTGAAAATGATGGATATTCTAAAACCTTCGACCGGTAGTGTACATAGCTGCATGTTTTTAAAATGGCGGGTGGTGACTCCAAGAAGACATTGTTAGCACAGACAATAAAAGTTAGCTGAATAAACAGGCTGTTGAATTGATCTCTTTAATCTCACGGTTCTGATCTGTGAAATGCTCCTACATGACCTGTTCACTTTGTGTTGTCCTTCCCACACTAATCACCTGCTTTCCAGGGCAGGCCGCTAACAGTCGTGCTTGCATCCTGCTTATAATTGCTGAGTATTGAACCTGTAAACCTTCAAATATGCGAATTATTATAATGTATATTATAGTTCAGAGCTCAGATCTGATTACAAGTTATTAAATGCATTTCTCCTGGGGAAAAAAAATAAAAACAAGTTATAAAAACTGCAATATATTAGGTAATTATGCTAAATAGTAAGGGTGCATCTGAACCTGAATACCTTATTCAGAAAAGCATAGATAATCTTTGATAATAATTGAATCCAAATATTTTTTAAATGTATCTTGAATGATCTGTTCATAAGTTGTGGCTGCCGAATTGTTTCCACAGTAAAGAACTTGTAATGCACACAAAACAAACCACATGTTGGCTCCATCTAAACTCAGCTGGTACAATGAGAAGCAAAGGGGATGGTTAACCCAAAGGGAATGGTTAACCCAAAGGAGATGGTTAACCCAAAGGAGATGGTTAACCCAAAGGGGATGGTTAACCCAAAGGGGATGGTTAACCCAACGGGGATGGTTAACCCAACGGGGATGGTTAACCCAAAAGGGATGTTTTTTTTCTCAATTTATTTTACAGGGGGGCCCCCTGGTAACAACCATCCCTAGCTTTGAACTAGCAGTTTGCCACGTCCTTCTTGCGCTTTTCTTTGGTTGCAATATGTCTGAAACGAGAATTGAAGACATGCAGCATTTTTTTGCGAGCAGTTGTCAGTTACAGGTTTACAGCATCTTATTTTGCTGTGTCTTTTGGAAAGCTTATGTAGAAAAAAAAAACAAGTTTGTGAGATCCTGTTTAAAGTTTGTTTGATTATTAAATCTTAATTTCTAAAATGATTTATAGCTGAAATGTTCCCCCCCCCTTCCTGACGGGTTTGTATCTATGAGGGCTCTACTGTACTACGGAGCTTAGGTGTCTGCTGTGTAGAAACACACACATCCAGTGGGAGAGAGGTACTGCTGCTGTGTAGAAACACACACATCCAGTGGGAGAGAGGTACTGCTGCTGTGTAGAAACACACACATCCAGTGGGAGAGAGAGGTACTGTTGCTGTGTAGAAACACACACATCCAGTGGGAGAGAGAGGTACTGCTGCTGTGTAGAAACACACACATCCAGTGGGAGAGAGGTACTGCTGCTGTGTAGAAACACACACATCCAGTGGGAGAGAGAGGTACTGCTGCTGTGTAGAAACACACACATCCAGTGGGAGAGAGGTACTGCTGCTGTGTAGAAACACACACATCCAGTGGGAGAGAGAGGTACTGCTGCTGTGTAGAAACACACACATCCAGTGGGAGAGAGAGGTACTGCTGCTGTGTAGAAACACACACATCCAGTGGGAGAGAGAGGTACTGCTGCTGTGTAGAAACACACACATCCAGTGGGAGAGAGAGGTACTGCTGCTGTGTAGAAACACACACATCCAGTGGGAGAGAGAGGTACTGCTGCTGTGTAGAAACACACACATCCAGTGGGAGAGAGAGGTACTGCTGCTGTGTAGAAACACACACATCCAGTGGGAGAGAGAGGTACTGCTGCTGTGTAGAAACACACACATCCAGTGGGAGAGAGAGGTACTGCTGCTGTGTAGAAACACACACATCCAGTGAGAGAGAGGTACTGCTGCTGTGTAGAAACACACACATCCAGTGGGAGAGAGAGGTACTGCTGCTGTGTAGAAACACACACATCCAGTGGGAGAGAGAGGTACTGCTGCTGTGTAGAAACACACACATCCAGTGGGAGAGAGAGGTACTGCTGCTGTGTAGAAACACACACATCCAGTGGGAGAGAGAGGTACTGCTGCTGTGTAGAAACACACACATCCAGTGGGAGAGAGAGGTACTGCTGCTGTGTAGAAACACACACATCCAGTGGAAGAGAGAGGTACTGCTGCTGTGTAGAAACACACACATCCAGTGGGAGAGAGAGGTACTGCTGCTGTGTAGAAACACACACATCCAGTGGGAGAGAGAGGTACTGCTGCTGTGTAGAAACACACACATCCAGTGGGAGAGAGAGGTACTGCTGCTGTGTAGAAACACACACATCCAGTGGGAGAGAGAGGTACTGCTGCTGTGTAGAAACACACACATCCAGTGGGAGAGAGAGGTACTGCTGCTGTGTAGAAACACACACATCCAGTGGGAGAGAGAGGTACTGCTGCTGTGTAGAAACACACACATCCAGTGGGAGAGAGAGGTACTGCTGCTGTGTAGAAACACACACATCCAGTGGGAGAGAGAGGTACTGTTGCTGTGTAGAAACACACACATCCAGTGGGAGAGAGAGGTACTGCTGCTGTGTAGAAACACACACATCCAGTGGGAGAGAGGTACTGCTGCTGTGTAGAAACACACACATCCAGTGGGAGAGAGGTACTGCTGCTGTGTAGAAACACACACATCCAGTGGGAGAGAGAGGTACTGCTGCTGTGTAGAAACACACACATCCAGTGGGAGAGAGGTACTGCTGCTGTGTAGAAACACACACATCCAGTGGGAGAGAGGTACTGCTGCTGTGTAGAAACACACACATCCAGTGGGAGAGAGGTACTGCTGCTGTGTAGAAACACACACATCCAGTGGGAGAGAGAGGTACTGCTGCTGTGTAGAAACACACACATCCAGTGGGAGAGAGAGGTACTGCTGCTGTGTAGAAACACACACATCCAGTGGGAGAGAGGTACTGCTGCTGTGTAGAAACACACACATCCAGTGGGAGAGAGAGGTACTGCTGCTGTGTAGAAACACACACATCCAGTGGGAGAGAGAGGTACTGCTGCTGTGTAGAAACACACACATCCAGTGGGAGAGAGAGGTACTGCTGCTGTGTAGAAACACACACATCCAGTGGGAGAGAGGTACTGCTGCTGTGTAGAAACACACACATCCAGTGGGAGAGAGAGGTACTGCTGCTGTGTAGAAACACACACATCCAGTGGGAGAGAGGTACTGTTGCTGTGTAGAAACACACACATCCAGTGGGAGAGAGAGGTACTGCTGCTGTGTAGAAACACACACATCCAGTGGGAGAGAGGTACTGTTGCTGTGTAGAAACACACACATCCAGTGGGAGAGAGGTACGGTTGCTGTGTAGAAACACACACATCCAGTGGGAGAGAGAGGTACTGTTGCTGTGTAGAAACACACACATCCAGTGGGAGAGAGAGGTACTGCTGCTGTGTAGAAACACACACATCCAGTGGGAGAGAGGTACTGCTGCTGTGTAGAAACACACACATCCAGTGGGAGAGAGGTACTGCTGCTGTGTAGAAACACACACATCCAGTGGGAGAGAGAGGTACTGCTGCTGTGTAGAAACACACACATCCAGTGGGAGAGAGGTACTGCTGCTGTGTAGAAACACACACATCCAGTGGGAGAGAGGTACTGCTGCTGTGTAGAAACGCACACATCCAGTGGGAGAGAGAGGTACTGCTGCTGTGTAGAAACACACACATCCAGTGGGAGAGAGGTACTGTTGCTGTGTAGAAACACACACATCCAGTGGGAGAGAGAGGTACTGCTGCTGTGTAGAAACACACACATCCAGTGGGAGAGAGGTACTGTTGCTGTGTAGAAACACACACATCCAGTGGGAGAGAGGTACGGTTGCTGTGTAGAAACACACACATCCAGTGGGAGAGAGAGGTACTGCTGCTGTGTAGAAACACACACATCCAGTGAGAGAGAGGTACTGCTGCTGTGTAGAAACACACACATCCAGTGGGAGAGAGGCACTGCTGCTGTGTAGAAACACACACATCCAGTGAGAGAGAGGTACTGCTGCTGTGTAGAAACACACACATCCAGTGGGAGAGAGGTACGGTTGCTGTGTAGAAACACACACATCCAGTGGGAGAGAGGTACTGCTGCTGTGTAGAAACACACGCATCCAGTGGGAGAGAGAGGTACTGCTGCTGTGTAGAAACACACACATCCAGTGGGAGAGAGAGGTACTGCTGCTGTGTAGAAACACACACATCCAGTGAGGGAGAGGTACTGCTGCTGTGTAGAAACACACACATCCAGTGGGAGAGAGAGGTACTGCTGCTGTGTAGAAACACACACATCCAGTGGGAGAGAGGTACTGTTGCTGTGTAGAAACACACACATCCAGTGGGAGAGAGGTACTGTTGCTGTGTAGAAACACACACATCCAGTGGGAGAGAGGTACTGCTGCTGTGTAGAAACACACACATCCAGTGGGAGAGAGAGGTACTGCTGCTGTGTAGAAACACACGCATCCAGTGGGAGAGAGAGGTACTGCTGCTGTGTAGAAACACACACATCCAGTGGGAGAGAGAGGTACTGCTGCTGTGTAGAAACACACACATCCAGTGGGAGAGAGAGGTACTGCTGCTGTGTAGAAACACACACATCCAGTGGGGGAGAGAGGTACTGCTGCTGTGTAGAAACACACACATCCAGTGGGAGAGAGGTACTGCTTAGTAACTCTGATATGTCTCACTGTTTGGTTGCAGGAGTTAGCCACTCTAAAGTCAGTGGGCATTTTTTGCTTTTAGTAATCTATACTTTCGTCTGGAACCAATCACATCCAGCAGAAACATCATTTGTGGGAGGGAACGTGTGCGATGGAGATAAGTAGTAGGTTGCTTGCTTGCTTGCTTGGCTAGCAACAGCGCAATTAGTTTTTTTGTGGCTGTTAGCAATGGGCTCAGAAGATGAAATAGTTGAGTCTCTAGGCTGGTTGAGCTTTGACAGAGCTGCCTTCTCCCACAGCAGCTGGAGCGCGCACTAGCGTTGCTCAGACAGAGACTATTATGCTCATTTAGTTGTATATCTAATTATTTAGAACATCTAGATTACTGTTGTTTGTAAAATACAGCTTTAAAAAGAAATGATCTCTTACTGTTGTTCATGATTAATGATATTCCGGTGTTATTTCATGAGTTATATGCGTTGAGTTTTATGAGTTGAAAGCAGAACAGTCGCAATGCCAATGCACACTACACTAGAAACCGGCACCTTTTCTTGTCTCTAGAACTTTCTAATGAGGACACACACCTCAGGTTTTCTATCAGAATACAGATACAAGTCATTTGATTGGTTGAACAGATGCAGATACATTGCTGCACACCCCTATGAAATTTGAGAGCTAAACATTTTTGAAATGTAAAGATTTTTCCATTTTACTATAAAAAGATGGGCATTATTTCTGGTCAATAGCTACTGTATTATTAAATGCATAGACATGAATGGCTATAGGACCCACCAAAGATTTTATGAATGTATTAGAAAAAATGTAATACATCTGATGTTATAATTAATCGTGCTTGCAAAACGTTGTGTATTTCTAGGTTATATTAACAATGTTAATATTTGTTTCTAAGACTTTGGTCAGATAAGATTTATAAAGTAAAGCCTAATCAAATAATAATGTTTGAGGGGAAAACATTTTTAAATAATGACAACAAATAACATATACAGTGTGTTAACTTTGATATACAATCCTATATATTCAAATGCCACATTTATGTAAGGGATTCATTAAAATATACATGTACACATGTTAGTGCTTCTTACATTATCTGCAATGGTCTCTACTTTATTTTAAAGGGTAACTTTGTTTTGTTTTTTTCGACTTGGACCTATTTTTACGAACTATTTCCACCGTGCTGATCAGCATCGATAATAATTTTGTCACATCTTTCTTTGCGGAGCTTTGGTCACCCCGAGAACCGCTCCCCTCCGCTCTGGTCACCCCGAGAACCGCTCCGCTCTGCTTTGTGATGCATTCTAATGGGGCCACACAAACAAGCCTTAATATGCTCGATTAGCATATACAAATGAAAACTGTGAACAATTACTGCTCCTAAATTTAATAATAGTCATTTTCAATATTTTCAATTAGGAAGTAGAAACATTTCATAATTTGCACTGTTACTGACTGAAATGTATGCATAAATACACACACACGCACACACACACACACACACACACACACACACACACACACCCCCGACAGGGCAGTACCATAGAAACATGTTACGTGGTGCAGATAAATAGTATTTGTGTGCACACGTCTGCATTTCATCTCGACACAGAGCCGTGGAGCCAAGCAACTGTGACAAATGTGTGTTTCCAATGACAAAATAGCCTTTTTAATAAGCATGGTGAAGGGATTTGACTGTGGCGGCAGGCTGCCTTAAATAAGCAGAGTGCCTCAGCTACTTGTGGGCTCTGCTTTGATGACGGCTTTCATCCGTCAAATCGGCCCTGAATGCGCATGCAGGGTTAGTCTGGTGCAAATGCATATTCTGAGGACACATGAAAACCGCAGGCTTTTTCACAAGCAGATTAAACGCAAAACTCCTATTTGGGGGCCTTGTAATGAATTCATACCCCTATTTAAGCACCCCACTCTATGCTTAGAGAGAGATAGAGATAGAGATGGAGAGAGAGAGAGGTAGATAAAGGAAGGAGAAAGAGGTAGAGTGTGAGAGAGAAAGGCAGAGGAAAAATGAGAACAGACAGATGGTGAGAAGAGAGGGTAAAGAGAGTTGAGCTTGAAAAGGAGAGAGAGTGAGAGAGTGACTGAGAGAGTCTTAATGAAATTGAAAGGAGAGAGAGAGTGAGTTGAGCTTGAAAAGGAGATATGCAGAGAGTGACTGAGAGAGTCTTAATGAAATTGAAAGGAGAGTGAGTGAGAGAGTGAGTGAGAGTGAGAGAGTGGAGTTTGAAAAGGAGAGATGAGTCTTAATGAAATTGAAAGGAGAGTGAGAGAGTGAGAGAGTGAGAGTGAGAGAGTGAGAGAGTGAGAGAGTGAGAGAGTGAGAGAGCGAGAGAGTGAGAGAGTTGAGAGTCTTAATGAAATTGAAAGGAGAGAGAGAGAGTGAGAGCGAGAGAGCGAGAGAGCGAGAGAGTTGAGTTTGAAAAGGAGAGATGAGTCTTAATGAAATTGAAAGGAGAGAGAGAGTGAGTTTGAAAAGGAGATATGCAGAGAGTGACTGAGAGAGTCTTAATGAAATTGAAAGGAGAGTGGGAGAGTGAGAGAGCGAGAGAGTTGAGTTTGAAAAGGAGAGATGAGAGTCTTAATGAAATTGAAAGGAGAGTGAGTGAGAGAGTGAGTGAGAGTGAGAGAGTGGAGTTTGAAAAGGAGAGATGAGTCTTAATGAAATTGAAAGGAGAGTGAGAGAGTGAGAGAGCGAGAGAGCGAGAGAGCGAGAGAGCGAGAGAGCGAGAGAGTTGAGTTTGAAAAGGAGAGATGAGTCTTAATGAAATTGAAAGGAGATAGAGAGTTTGAAAAGGAGATATGCAGAGAGTGACAGAGAGTCTTAATGAAATTGAAAGGAGAGTGGGAGAGTGAGAGAGCGAGAGAGTTGAGTTTGAAAAGGAGAGATGAGAGTCTTAATGAAATTGAAAGGAGAGAGAGAGTGAGTTGAGTTTGAAAAGGAGAGATGCAGAGAGTGACTGAGAGAGCTGAATAAAGAGATAGAAAGGGAGGGCAGCTAGAGAGGGAGAGATGGAGGAAAAACCCGGGCTCCTCGCCTTCCCTTGGCCGTGCGCCCATCGCTCTGTAGCGATCAGTCTCTGGCCGTTCGGCGGGTGCCAGCTGTCAGGGCGCGCGTTCGGACCGGTGACTGGTGATAGGTAGCAACCATGTTTTATAATCAATCCGCTGCCTAATAGTTCACGAATGACTGCATCTGGCTTGCCAATAGCATTTGGGGCCTACAAAGATGCCTTACAACTGTATTAGCTGCCTGGCACCTGCAGAGCAGGATTAATTTACACTCTGCTAATTAGTCCCTTCCAGAAAGTTCTCAGTGTGGCCAAGCTCCCCGCCATTACCTCTCCATAGTTTTTATCCCAATTAACAACAATATGTGTGTGGAAATTAATTCAATCTCAAATGGGTTCAGGAGAGGAGATTCTAGAGAAAACTCCCAATGCAGCTTTAGTCTATCAAATTGCAAATTTTTCAGGCAGAATATCTCGTTTAGTACGTACATACAAATTGGTTTATGATTGCAATTGTGCACATGCTTGAGTGCACACAAAGCATCTGGGTTTATTTTATTTTTTATGCTGTCAAAATGTTGATAAAATTGATTAAATTTAAATTTTTTCCAAATCAGTCTGAGAGCAAATGGAATAAGCAAATTGAGTCTTGCTTTAAACTTTGAAGAGACTTTTTGAGATTGAACACAAAACTTAACTTGAGGACTTGGGCAGGTCAACTCACGCAATGTGAGTTTTTGTGAAAGTAAACTGGTAACTTGTGATTGTGGGGTCTAATCGTATCGGTCATCTTCTCAAATTTCCTCAAAGATCATGTTTTGGCCACTTTACAACACTGCAAGAGGTCTGTTGCCATAAAATGAAAGACTCATTTAAAACTGCTGTTTGTCTCAGTTAAATACAAGCATTGTATTAAAGAAAATTGACGACTCAATTGTTTTGCAGTCAAGTGCGTAGTGTTGGGTAAGTCACTTGAAAAAATATAGCATGCTAAGCTACGGGTTAATCTACATAAAACATTAGCTCAGAAACATCAAGGCTAACCAGAGATTCTATAGTAAAGAGATATGCTAACTGTATGAATATCATGTTTCACCTCTAGGGGCGACTATGAGCACTAAAACTGGGCTAAAATCTAAATCTATAAGATAAAAAAATTTTTATTGTAAGTTGGAAAAAGTTCACAGACAGCAGATAAAAAAATATGATTTTTTACGCACTTAGATTAATGAAATCTTGGCCCATTTAGAGAAAAAAATTCCTTTTTTTGTCTGGTTATATAAATTTGGTTATGAATATTCATGACCGCTTTGGACGTGAGACTCAAAAGCAAAATTATTAGGTAATAACAGCACAGGAATCACAACTATGTGGACGAACAAAGTACTAGCTAGTACCGACGGTACATCACCTTGTATCTTATAGTATCTCTAGAGAATATATGGTTTTACTGAGCATGCAAGAGCTACTGGCTAGTTGGCTAGTGCCTAAGCACTGCCCCCTGATTCTCAAAGAATGCAAATGTCATTGGAGTTGGCAAGGCTTTCTCTGTCTATGGGCTTTGGAGAAACATAGCTCGCTAAGCTACATGGTAAAAGTTGGTCACTACTTTGAAGCTACTTTCTCCGAAATGTTATAGGATGTGACTCTGACGTCAGGTTTTGTCAAATAAAAAACTACAACAACAACAAATGGGGAGGCAACCAATTGTTTGTTGAAATTGTTTATTAGAAAACAAGTAATTAGCTAAGCCTTTTTGTCACACTACATATAATATCGATCATGCAACTCAATAATTATTCAGAATCAGCCATTTAAATCAAGTGGCAAAAACCACCTGCTCCAAACATTTAATATTTAAATGTGTACAGTATACAGTATACTGATAGACTAAGACCTTTACCAGTGTTAAACCTTTTAGCACACACTAATAACACAACCAATGATTAGTGCAAAACAAATACCATGACTAATCATTGGTCATGTTATTGGTTTTGCGTTTGATAAAAGGTTTAGCACGCGCTAAAAGGTCTTATGTGTCTATATGTTTGTATGTACAGAACACCACCTGTTTTACCTGCTTGAACACAAACATGGTCGTGAGTTAGATTTTCATGGAAATAACATGATACATGATTTTAAGCAGGATTTGGATGGATTGGAAAAATGAAATGGGGGTCATCAGAACTGATATGAATAACACTGAAGCTATAATAATAACAATAACATATATAATAACATATCTATATTTATATATATATATAATATATATTTATATATATATGTATGTATATATATATATATATATATATATAATAAAATTTCTGCTATTTCACAATAAGATGTTTTTAGAAACAAGTTTTTTTAGAAACGCATTTGTAAAAATCTACTTCAGAGAAAACCAATTTTCCATTTTTGCAAGGAACAGCATCATTGTGAAGTAGCGGCAGAAACAGAGCTTGGTACTCTCTGTACAAAACCTAAATAGACAATAGTCTGTTATTAATGTCTGAACAAATCACATTCCTATGTTAAGGAGCAAAGAGCTGTAAAGATAACAGTTAACGGAACAGAAGAGCAGCTAAGCTAACAGTTAAAGGGATCATTGTTTTAGGAAACTGTTAAAGTTTATGTATTATGTATATTCAAGGACATTGATGCACCTTTCACTTCTAATACATTTAAAAACATTTTTTTACAGTGCTGTTAAATTTTTTTGTTAATTTTCTAAAACATAATCTCGTTGAGGTTTTTAATTCAGCTGAAATGCCGGTGTCACGTTTTCATTAACTTTGTGTTCAATGTTTGAACAACAGGTGTGAAGTGGGCAGCAACAGTGTTTTGGCCCTTAGTTGGTTAATACTGGCACGTGCAAAGCTAATTCCAGGTGTGTTGTGGAAAGAAAGAGGCAAGGTGTTTATGAGGAGCTAAGCCAAATGCACCTGTCGAACTCCAAAGGCACAGGACCAGCATCGGGTAACTCATTAATTACATGTGGGAACACTAATTGTTTACAAGTATTAATCAATTAATTCAATCCATCACCACAACCACCCTCATAGTTCAACGACTGTCATAGTTCAACGACGAGAGGAAATAGATTTAAAAAATGGCTTCTGGCAGAGTTCAAATGCATCCCCAAAAGACGTGTGTGTGTGCGTGCGTGCGTGCGAGCGTGCGAGCGAGCGAGCCAGTGTATGCGTGTGATTAATAGCCATTTGTGAGACCTTCAGAAAGCAAAAAAAACAAAACAACATTTATAGTGTCTGACATGTCACAACCTTAAGGCGTAAGGATTATGTTTCCTGTAGGTTTGCTGTTGATAAATTATAAAGCCTCTTCTAGAAAAAACACTTCAGGCTGTTTGCTATTTCACCAACTGTACCCATGCAAGCTGTATGCCGGCTTACACGTTGGCACAGGTCCGAATATCAAAGTGGAATTCCACATTTACACATTCATTTGGGGTGGGGGGTGCTGGGGGTGCTCCATACTATTTTCCGAGCATACTGTGGAAGTGTTGTAAGACGTCCTTCTCTTGCACGGCCGTGTCACATGTTGTTTTCGTTGTTATTGAAGGAGAAACATCAGCGAAGCTCCGCCTCTCGGCATATGTATGCGACCAAAATGTCTGTGTACTTCTTGTCAGGCGCAGGGTAAAAGCTGATTTCATCTTTTTAATTACTTGTTATCGAACATTTTCTCAAGTGAGGGTACGTTTTATTTTATTTTATTTTATTTATTTTTTTGTTGGTTTTTAGTTGTCTGCATTGACATTCGTATTTATCTATAAACTCTTAAAAGAGTGATTAGAAATATAGTCTTCCAAGTCTCCCTTGGAATTTTGTTTGATTACAACGTCTCGACAATCACAGCTGCAAAATGAAAACTACAAAAAATACACAACTGTAGTGGTTTTACAATGCTGGTGAAATAAAAGGCTATTATGACAACATGTTCCTAGAATGTCTGTCGAGGAAAGTCTAGCTTAATGAAATGGCTTGCACTAGTGTTGCCAGTACTTCAGGAAATCCCCCACATTATCTTGCAAATTATTTTTGTTGACCTGAGCAGCTTGGGTAGTGTTGGGGATCATATCTTCTGTATGAGACAAATACAAAATATATATATATATATTATTTTAATCCAATGGTAAGATATGGCAAGTCCTGTATTCTCTGGTTGGTTGGAATCGAGAACTGTGCAGAATTTCAATAATATGGCGGCATAAGACTTATTGGCATATCATGAATATGATAACTGCTTTGCTTCATGCCAGCACAAAAATTAAACTGTCTTCTTCTGTATTGAATAAGCATTTATTGTCACCTTATATATGCATACACGTGCATATACAGTTACACACACACACACACACACACACACACACACACACACACAGTGTTACCTATAATCTGTGGCTTTCATGATAAGTAGTTATTTTGCTCAAATACAACATGGAAATGAGAGTAAATAAAGGCTATTGTTGCCATGCATTCTCAAGATAATGGATTTTTCATGCTCAATTTTATCTGTTGTTGGTGTTCTTTAATTTGGCCCCAACGCGTCCCAACTGCGGATTTGCAAGATGCAATATGTATGGATGGTGTCTGCGATATTATTCACTTAGCACGATTAGCACGATTAGCACCAATTAGCACTGATGTGCATGGGGAGTATCCCTAACATCACAGCAGCAGCTTCATGCTAGCGCAGATGGACCCTATGAAGGCTGGGCTTCACCAGCATATTAACGGCATGGCCTGAAAGCTGAGAAACTAATAGAGGCAGGCTTCATAGGGCGGTATGATCAACTGATTTGTCTGTGAGAGCTTGCCAGGATTTAGAGTACAGCTATCAAACTACTTACAAAACTAGTGAATCCACAATATTATTCTCTGCTGCCGTGAAGCAGGCGGAAATGATTTGTAGCTTATATTTATTCATGTCTCTTAAAATATTCCACCGAGAAACGACGTCGGATGAAAAATATCCTCAGGTCAATATATGGATTGTTTTTGCTTTAGGTATTTTAATGTCTTGTCCAGCATTTAAATTACATCTTTCTTAGATAGAGGATTAGTCCTGAGGCCAGGTTTGATGGTTTATATGTTACACGTATGGCTGATTTGCATGATAAAATATAGATTTGTTTGCTAACCTTATTGGCTTTCTTATTTCAAATGATTTAATTAAGAAATGGAAAGAAATGAATGGATGACTTGCTTATCATTTATCATGCCAAATGAGCTGCTTTTTCCCTGAAATAATTTTCACAACAGTTACAATTTTGTCATCACACATCTCTGGGAAGGATTACTGTAGAAATATCTAGTTAAATGTTGACGAATGACTGAAGCTCTCTTCTCTTGCAGGTGAGAACTGAATGAGGTTTGGGTCGTTCCTGTGTAAACACCACGGATGAAGTGCGTTAAAGGCATACATCGTTCTGGAGGAGAGGAGCGCACAATGGAAGGATCTGAACAGATGGACGTACCTCAAGGATATTACCGCCATTCCGCTTTCCCAGGCAGCTCCAGAGACGAGAGCGGGAACTAATACAGACCCTTTTAATCTGGCCCTCGAGAAGCTTGTGTAACCAGTGCTGAACGCTTCAATTCAGTTATTCCCTTACTAATAAAGAAGACGAGTACCAACACAGACGGGGAAAATAACAGTCTTTCCTTCGCTTGACAATAAAAAGGATACAAATCTGAAATATAAGAATGATGATGCAGACGGATCTCGTGAGTCACCGAAGGGGTGTAATGGACGTGTGATTTACGATACGTCTGCAGTCTAAATGTTCCAACAATCGACCAACTGTGGATACGGTTCACACGCTCATTTATTTTTTCTCCTCTTGGTTGAATCTCAGATGAGTCAGATAGTCCAGCAGTTCATTTTCACCACCGGGGGCACTACAGCGCGGTAGTGGGAGCTGACCTTGGTCCTGTTCTCAGGATTCACGCTCGTTATGCTCTTGAAAAAATGGGGAGGTTACTTCAATTAAAAATGAGATTGCTCGGTTTGAGCTCGCAGTTTGATCTCACTTTGATTGGTCGGTCTGGGAGAGACTCTGCAGGTCATTCTTCTTGTTCATTGGCTCGTCACCCCTGCTGTCAATCACAGTAGGTCAGGTGCATGATGCAAGTCCCTCTACGCCCGGCTCATTGTGAACTCCAAGTTGGACGAAGGATCCCCTTTCCTGTCATTCATTTTGTCATTGTGGATCCACTTTCATTTTTCAAATTAATTTTGTATATAAATACTTTGGGTAAACATGAGAGTATAAACAGTGAAATATTCCTGCATAGTTTCTGAGATGTCCCAACCTGCATTGAAATGGCAATTCCTGCATTGACGTGGCAACCAATTTTTTTGACGTTTTAAAATATTATAATGTTGAAAACCACTCTTGGGAGAGGCTTATAATTTGGAAACCTCAGAAAGTCAAACGTACATCTCTGGCCTTGGGGTTGAATGTGTGTTTGAGCGCCAGCCGAAGGACCCAAGCTACCGTACGCACCCCGATCTGTTTTCTCTGGCCTTGGGGTTGGATGTGTGTTTGAGCACCAGCCGAAGGACCCAAGCTACCATACGCACCCCGATCCTTTTTCTTCGGCCCATGTTGGACAGAGAGGGACTTCTGTAATGGCTCTTTCTGGGACAGCGGGGACCTTTCTGCTGCTAGCTTTGGGAATCTTACACTGCTGCCACTGTGAGGCTTCAACTAGTGACGGCGGGAACGTAAAAGCCAAGGAAGAGGGTTTAATGTCCCACGAACGAGTCAAGAGAGGATGGGTGTGGAACCAGTTTTTTGTAGTGGAAGAATACACAGGCACTGAACCTCTCTATGTCGGAAAGGTATGTCTTTCTTTTCACATTATATTAACATTTATATACAATGATTATAATTCCTGAATTTTTTATTTCTTGCTCTGGTAAAGGCTGTCAATGGTTCCTCCAGAAAATCCGGAGAATAACAACTTTTGAAATACAGAAAGATGAAAGAAAAATAGAATTTTAAAATAAAAACTTTTTATTTATTTTAATTTATAGATTTTTACACCAAAAATATCACTGAATGTCACTAATGCAAAACCTGTGCTTTGTTTCTGTCAAATATATTCATAAAATGTTACTGGAATTCATGGTTGATAATCTACCACCATTATTTAAAGCCGTCCATTGAATTACTTACCTTCGTCCTTACCCACTGTTTTACCCACATCTACATGTTTTAGAATACAAACCAGCAGCAGACTCATTCAGTGTAGTGGCACTTTACTTCTAGCAAACAACCAACTACATTTTCTTTACATAGAAAGAAAACAGATGACAACAGTACAGCCTGACACTGTTAAGTCCTGACTAACATACAGACAGCACTGTGTCTCCAGAGGCCTTGGGAGGACCCGGCTGATGGTGTTGTTAATTTATTATCGCTTTACTTTCCTATTCCCTTGATATTTTTCTACAGAGAGGCCGGAGGCAAGGTTTCACAGATTGGATGGCACTTTAAATTGCTGGATGGTTCATCATTGACTTTATTTGTGATACTCAGATGATTCTCCATCAAAAACCAAAGCAGATTATGAATACAATACCCTATGAATAAGATATGTATTTAAATGTGTCCATCCTCTTTCAGTTTCCATTGCCTTTTGATAAATGCAGGGCATTTAGCCCTTCTATGTATTAGCCCCTCCCTCTCCAGTGCTATATTAGCCCCTCCCTCTCATGTGCTGTATTAGCCCCTCCCTCTCCAGTGCTGTATTATCCCCTCCCTCTCCAGTACTGTATTATCCCCTCCCTCTCCAGTGCTGTATTAGCCCCTCCCTCTCCAGTGCTGTATTATCCCCTCCCTCTCCAGTACTGTATTAGCCCCTCCCTCTCCAGTACTGTATTAGCCCCTCCCTCTCCAGTGCTGTATTAGCCCCTCCCTCTCCAGTACTGTATTAGCCCCTCCCTCTCCAGTGCTGTATTAGCCCCTCCCTCTCCAGTGCTGTATTAGCCCCTCCCTCTCCAGTACTGTATTAGCCCCTCCCTCTCCAGTACTGTATTAGCCCCTCCCTCTCCAGTGCTGTATTAGCCCCTCCCTCTCCAGTACTGTATTATCCCCTCCCTCTCCAGTACTGTATTAGCCCCTCCCTCTCCAGTACTGTATTAGCCCCTCCCTCTCCAGTACTGTATTAGCCCCTCCCTCTCCAGTACTGTATTAGCCCCTCCCTCTCCAGTACTGTATTAGCCCCTCCCTCTCCAGTGCTGTATTAGCCCCTCCCTCTCCAGTACTGTATTAGCCCTCCCACTCCAGTACTGTATTAGCCCCTCCCTCTCCAGTACTGTATTAGCTCCTCCCTCTCCAGTACTGTATTAGCCCCTCCCTCTCCAGTACTGTATTAGCCCCTCCCTCTCCAGTACTGTATTAGCCCCTCCCTCTCCAGTACTGTATTAGCCCCTCCCTCTCCAGTACTGTATTAACCCCTCCCTCTCCAGTACTGTATTAGCTCCTCCCTCTCCAGTACTGTATTAGCCCCTCCCTCTCCAGTGCTGTATTAGCCCCTCCCTCTCCAGTACTGTATTATCCCCTCCCTCTCCAGTACTGTATTAGCCCCTCCCTCTCCAGTACTGTATTAGCCCCTCCCTCTCCAGTGCTGTATTAGCCCCTCCCTCTCCAGTACTGTATTAGCCCCTCCCTCTCCAGTACTGTATTAGCCCCTCCCTCTCCAGTACTGTATTAGCTCCTCCCTCTCCAGTACTGTATTAGCCCCTCCCTCTCCAGTGCTGTATTAGCCCCTCCCTCTCCAGTACTGTATTAGCCCCTCCCTCTCCAGTACTGTATTAGCCCCTCCCTCTCCAGTACTGTATTAGCCCCTCCCTCTCCAGTACTGTATTAGCCCCTCCCTCTCCAGTACTGTATTAGCTCCTCCCTCTCCAGTACTGTATTAGCCCCTCCCTCTCCAGTACTGTATTAGCCCCTCCCTCTTCAGTGCTATATTAGCCCCTCCCCTCCCAGCCCAGCAGTAGGCATAGATAGATCCAGGACTGTAGCCAATGGGAAAAGCATGTGTGCATTTTTAAGCGATTCATTATTGGAGCGTGCAGTGGGGTTAGAGAGCAGCCCGTGTATAAATGGGCTTGGAGGAAGAGAGATGATTTTATTAATAACATTACAGAGAGTTATTGCACCCTCTGAAGCCAGGGCACCAGACAAGGCTATTAATACTGGAGGCAACTGTGGCCGGACTTCTCAGTTACTGAAGGCAGCTTTAATTAGGACAATTCAGAATTAAATACAAGCAGCAGCCCTTTTATCAGGAGCAGCAGCTATTTAGAATAGCTTTTTTCAAGCTCAGCAAAGATGCCAAGACTGTCCTGCCCATTAATGCCCTAATGAATAATGTCCCCCTCTTTCCTCTCTGGTCTCTCTCACACACACACAGCGCAGTAAACCGCCGTCTTTGCTCAACACTTTTTACATAATTAATTTTCAAGCTCCGCAAACTATCCGTTCACCTGCTCTAACCTTTCTTATTTGATACACTGCGCCACGATACAGCTTGCTTTCAGATGCATTAGCGCGTGTGCGTGTCACACGTGTGTGTGCGTGTACGCTTGAGTGTGGTTGTGTTATGTGTGAGCGTGGACATGCAGTATGCATAATACAGTATAGAGCGCATAAGTGTGCATGTATGTGTGATGAATCTTGTTTGCGGGGTTGTGGGTGTGCGGACGAGTGGGGGGGCGAATTTGTTGTTGGTGATTTGCACATCTCTCTCTTTTCCCTGCTCATTTCACCTTGTGATGTCACCCTTGTGATGTCACTCTTCTGGGAATGGCACAGAGCCGTCTCCCTCTCACAAGGGCCAGGCATCGCCTTTTTGGAGGTAATGGTCGGTCGCGAACAAACACTTTAAAAAGAGCTCTGATCTGGCATTTTCTGGTAACCATTAGCAACAGAGAAAAGGTTGAGTCATAATAACAAAGTCACAGCATTAATTTAAAGTATCGCTTGAGTTTGGGGAAGGAATACAGTTTTATTAAACGTGGAGAATGACGCTTGCTTTGCATCATAAATCCTAGTACGGATTTGCGAGCTGTGTGTATTATGGTTCTCGGTTGGAATGCTTATTTTAACTCCTTTAGTGATGCTGCATGTACACTTGCTGGTCTGGAAATGTTGCTCACAAAACTAAATGTCCTCTTCAGCTGTTTCTACACCTAGTTTGTTGGTTATTTGTTGCATTTTCATATTTTCAATTGGTAAACTAAGTGATTTATGTGTACACTTAGGTGTTCGTTGATTGGTTAGAAATTTAGCAGGGGATTTCAGTTCTCAGTCATACATTCCCCGACAGGAAAAGTTATGGAATATCGAATGTATTGTATTTCTTTAAATATGTCATTATTACCAGCAGGTCATCTTGGTAGAACACCAACAATATGAGCGTCTGCCCAGAGTTCGGGATTTGAACAGTCATATTCAATATATCCGTGCAATTCAATATTCAATATATTCACAGTCATATTCAATATATCCGTGCAATTCAATATTCAATATATTCACAGTCATATTCAATATATCCGTGCAATTCAATATTCAATATATTCACAGTCATATTCAATATATCCGTGCAATTCAATATTCAATATATTCACAGTCATATTCAATATATCCGTGCAATTAAATATTCAATATATTCACAGTCATATTCAATATATCCGTGCAATTCAATATTCAATATATTCACAGTCATATTCAATATATCCGTGCAATTCAATATTCAATATATTCACAGTCATATTCAATATATCCGTGCAATTCAATATTCAATATATTCACAGTCATATTCAATATATCCGTGCAATTAAATATTCAATATATTCACAGTCATATTCAATATATCCGTGCAATTCAATATTCAATATATTCACAGTCATATTCAATATATCCGTGCGATTCAATATTCAATATATTCACAGTCATATTCAATATATCCGTGCAATACAGTGCCGACGTGTTGCTACCATTCGTGCTCAGACGAAGGCAAGCTCTGATGTTGCGGTCGTTCAGAATCGTGACTCTGGATTTGTTCCAAAGATGGTCAGCCAGGTAAATGTCCTCTCTGTTCATCAGTCATGATAGGTGCTGAAAAACAAAAAGGGGTGGGCTGGCATTGTAATTCTCATAGCCGAATCAATGCAATTAAATTAATTAAGTTTTAATGTGGCATTGTTCACCGGTTCTATCAAATTCCCTCTCGCTCAACTTCTGACTCTATTTCTAATCCTAAATTTGTCTGTATTTTTATGGGTTTTCTCCCGCTGTTCCCTGAAGTAATCATCAGCCCATATTTCCAGAAGGATCCCTCTTCTCTCCAAGTACACCCATGAGCGCGGCACATTGCTCCAGTTTGTCGCAGATAAAATGGAGCTTTGTCTGTTTTCCGACCTTATGCCATATTCTCCTTACCCACAATCCACGGCCTACATTTTCTCTTATTGACCCTGGATGACATTATTTATTCTACCATCGTAGAACTGTGTTCTCCCCAGCCATGAACCGCAACAGAGTTCACTTGGAAGAGAACTGAGGCCCCCATTATTTTTTTAGCAAACCAGGGTATGCATGTTTGGTGCGCACCGTGTACGGGTGGAGGTTTCACACCAGTCAGAACGAACTGAACTGAAAATAAATGTTTTATTGATCCGCACCGAACGAGGTAGGTGTGAAAGCACCCTGAATAAAGGAGTGGCTGAACCCCATTCTCTGGGTTTGTGGACTCAAAGGCGTGTTCCCGTCAGGTTCATACAGTATGTCCAGTTGTCAAAACTGGGGTGCTCTTTCGCTCTTTATGCACCCTCTATCTGCTCTATTGGTAATCCACTTCACTGCAAAATGAAGCAATTACCTCAAATTTAGTTCAGATCATTGGTATAGGAATTACGCCTTTTCAGTATTCTTTTTTTGTAGGTAAGCGAGGGGTGTAATTAGCATATAATTTGCATTGCACACTCAGAAAAACTACAAAAAAACATACTTTTTCTTTCTGTGATGGCAAATAATAACAGTGTGTAATATAAAGCATGTAAAATAATAACAGTGTGTAATATAAAGCATGTACAATAATAACAGTGTGTAATATAAAGCATGTAAAATAATAACAGTGTGTAATATAAAGCATGTAAAATAATAACTGTGTGTAATATAAAGCATGTAAAATAATAACAGTGTGTAATATAAAGCATGTAAAATAATAACAGTGTGTAATATAAAGCGTGTAAAATAATAACAGTGTGTAATATAAAGCATGTACAATAATAACAGTGTGTAATATAAAGCATGTAAAATAATAACAGTGTGTAATATAAAGCGTGTAAAATAATAACTGTGTAATATAAAGCATGTAAAATAATAACTGTGTGTAATATAAAGCATGTAAAATAATAACAGTGTGTAATATAAAGCATGTACAATAATAACAGTGTGTAATATAAAGCGTGTAAAATAATAACAGTGTGTAATATAAAGTGTGTAAAATAATAACAGTGTGTAATATAAAGCGTATAAAATAATAACAGTGTGTAATATAAAGCATGTAAAATAATAACTGTGTAATATAAAGCGTGTAAAATAATAACAGTGTGTAATATAAAGCGTGTAAAATAATAACAATGTGTAATATAAAGCGTGTAAAATAATAACAGTGTGTAATATAAAGCGTGTAAAATAATAACAGTGTGTAATATAAAGCATGTAAAATAATAATAGTGTGTAATATAAAGCGTGTAAAATAATAACAGTGTGTAATATAAAGCATGTACAATAATAACAGTGTGTAATATAAAGTGTAAAATAATAGCAGTGTGTAATATAAAGCATGTAAAATAATAACAGTGTGTAATATAAAGCGTGTAAAATAATAACAGTGTGTAATATAAAGCGTGTAAAATAATAACAGTGTGTAATATAAAGCATGTACAATAATAACAGTGTGTAATATAAAGCATGTAAAATAATAACAGTGTGTAATATAAAGCGTGTAAAATAATAACAGTGTGTAATATAAAGCATGTACAATAATAACAGTGTGTAATATAAAGTGTAAAATAATAGCAGTGTGTAATATAAAGCATGTACAATAATAACAGTGTGTAATATAAAGCATGTAAAATAATAACAGTGTGTAATATAAAGCGTGTAAAATAATAACAGTGTGTAATATAAAGCATGTACAATAATAACAGTGTGTAATATAAAGCATGTAAAATAATAACAGTGTGTAATATAAAGCGTGTAAAATAATAACAGTGTGTAATATAAAGCGTGTAAAATAATAACTGTGTGTAATATAAAGCATGTAAAATAATAACAGTGTGTAATATAAAGCATGTACAATAATAACAGTGTGTAATATAAAGCGTGTAAAATAATAACAGTGTGTAATATAAAGTGTGTAAAATAATAACAGTGTGTAATATAAAGCGTATAAAATAATAACAGTGTGTAATATAAAGCGTGTAAAATAATAACTGTGTAATATAAAGCATGTAAAATAATAACAGTGTGTAATATAAAGCGTGTAAAATAATAACAATGTGTAATATAAAGCGTGTAAAATAATAACAGTGTGTAATATAAAGCGTGTAAAATAATAACAGTGTGTAATATAAAGCATGTAAAATAATAACAGTGTGTAATATAAAGCGTGTAAAATAATAACAGTGTGTAATATAAAGCATGTACAATAATAACAGTGTGTAATATAAAGTGTAAAATAATAGCAGTGTGTAATATAAAGCATGTAAAATAATAACAGTGTGTAATATAAAGCGTGTAAAATAATAACAGTGTGTAATATAAAGCGTGTAAAATAATAACAGTGTGTAATATAAAGCGTGTAAAATAATAACAGTGTGTAATATAAAGCATGTAAAATAATAAGTGTGTAATATAAAGCGTGTAAAATAATAACAGTGTGTAATATAAAGCATGTACAATAATAACAGTGTGCAATATAAAGCGTGTAAAATAATAACAGTGTGTAATATAAAGCGTGTAAAATAATAACAGTGTGTAATATAAAGTGTGTAAAATAATAACAGTGTGTAATATAAAGCATGTAAAATAATAACAGTGTGTAATATAAAGCGTGTAAAATAATAACAGTGTGTAATATAAAGCATGTACAATAATAACAGTGTGTAATATAAAGCGTGTAAAATAATAACAGTGTGTAATATAAAGCGTGTAAAATAATAACAGTGTGTAATATAAAGTGTGTAAAATAATAACAGTGTGTAATATAAAGCGTGTAAAATAATAACAGTGTGTAATATAAAGCGTGTAAAATAATAACATTGTGTAATATAAAGCGTGTAAAATAATAACAGTGTGTAATATAAAGCGTGTAAAATATTAACAGTGTGTAATATAAAGCGTGTAAAATAATAACAGTGTGTAATATAAAGCGTGTAAAATAATAACAGTGTGTAATATAAAGCGTGTAAAATAATAACACTGTGTAATATAAAGCATGTAAAATAATAACAGTGTGTAATATAAAGCGTGTAAAATAATAACAGTGTGTAATATAAAGCATGTACAATAATAACTGTGTGTAATATAAAGCGTGTAAAATAATAACAGTGTGTAATATAAAGCGTGTAAAATAATAACAGTGTGTAATATAAAGTGTGTAAAATAATAACAGTGTGTAATATAAAGCGTGTAAAATAATAACAGTGTGTAATATAAAGCGTGTAAAATAATAACAGTGTGTAATATAAAGCGTGTAAAATAATAACAGTGTGTAATATAAAGCGTGTAAAATAGTAACAGTGTGTAATATAAAGCGTGTAAAATAATAACAGTGTGTAATATAAAGCGTGTAAAATAATAACAGTGTGTAAAGCAGGTTTTCAGATCAATGAGGCTATGTTAGGCTCAGCTCACAAACACAATAAGCAACTACAGAAACGTGTGGGGCATATGTTGGAGGCTGGGTTTTGCCGAGACTATTCTTGCTGAAAGCGACTCTCGGTTCAAGCTTTAGTAAGGATTTGTTTGAAAATAATTACCAGTGTTATGACAGAATTGTATTTTCTGAAGTCTGAGAAATTCCCGTCCTGGTGAACCAGATGTTATGATTACAAAAGAATGATATTCCGTTTATATTTTTTACACCACTTATTACTAGTGAGTATTCTCATCTGGTTTGGTGTGTTATCAAAAGGAAACAACACACTGTCTAAGTGTCTATGTATGGCACATCTATGGGGCCTACTTTTATCTGCTATGTGACTTTAATGTCATGGATCCATCTGTATGTGAAACTAGAGCCAACATTAGCATTATATACATATAGAGTTTGGTCAAGAGTTATTGGCAGAGATGCTGTATGGAGGAATATTCACTCCCCCCCTCAAAATTTGAACTAGTCTCATAAATTCCCACAGAATACCACTCAGTAGTTAAAGGGTGCACAAACTATTTGAAAACAGGGGTGCTAATTTTGACGGATATATTTTTGGGAAATAATTTTGTTAAAAACATTTTATTTTTCTTTCTGAACAATTGCGTTAGTATAAAAGAATATACAGATGAACCTCGATCCAACGGACTAATAGGGGGGAGCAGTTGTCCGTTAAAGCCATTTGTCCATTGCAGCGAATAATGCGACACTGCAAAATATCACTATAACAAGAGATATGTAGCGCACAACAACCAGGCAAACCGACGCTTGTACGCTTGTAAACAACACGTGCGCGCCGCCAAGCGGACGCTTACTCAAGTAGCGGTCTCGGTTCGCTTCAGCCGGGAGTTTTAAACGTTCTGACCAGATATTCACTCTAGCGGATTGTGTCCGTTGGATCCGGAATCCGTTGCATCGGTGTCCGTTGGATCGAGATTCATCTGTAATTTGTTCATTTTTGTGCATGCAATAAAGCTTTATACAGCTTTTTTGGTCATCTTTATCAAGGTCATCTTTATCTTTGTACCTGACTGTATAAAGGGAGAAGATGTAGGCCATCATATTGATTATAAGTCTGAGCTGAGCTGCTTGTGTTTGTGTAGGCCAGCTGTGGGAGCCCTATTGACCTCAGGTCACGAGTGTGCCGGAACACATGGGCTGAAAAGAGAGGGCGAGAGCGCGAGAGAGAGCGCGAGAGCGCGAGAGAGAGGGCGCGAGAGAGAGGGCGAGAGCGCGAGAGAGAGAGGGCGCAAGAGCGCGAGAGCGCGAGAGAAAGGGGGGGGCAAAAGACAAAAGAGACCAAAGGACAGATAGAGGATTATGGGTAAAATGATCTTACTGAGGCGTCAACAGAATGCTCAGATGTACCAAGACAACCAACAAAAACCATTATAAGTGTAGGGGGAAAGGGTTGTATTTGGCGAGATAAATGGCAGGAGAATTCCTGGAGTAGTGTTCTGTAGTTAAACCTGGAGAGAACGGAAAGCTTGCTTGTGTACGCTCTCAGAAACGATGGCTGCTATGTCCCGAGGTGTTGACACGGGGTATTACCGCGTGAAACCCCGCTCCAGGAAACGGTACGTCGGCTCCGACCCTGGCCCTTACAGAAAAGGAAATCTGTATCATATGACAGGTACACTTGCAGAACGCTCTCTTACAACCTTCAAAAACACAGGTCTCTGACTTCTCTGGGATTAAGAGGCGAAGCTGTGAGATTTAGCCGAGTTAACGTAAGGCTTTGCTGCCTCAGAAACATCAAAGCCTGTGCGGATCTAGTCATTAGAGAAGCTCTACTTTTGTCCCGTGGTATTGTGTGTGTGTATATAAATCACTTTTTGGCTGTCTGCACCTGCATATTTAATGCATGTGAGATTGCACTTTGAAGATGGGGGCCTCTGCCTCATTGTTAGTGAACTGAACCTTAAGAATCTATGAGGCCACTGGCTCATTGTTAGTGAACTGAACCTTAAGAATCCAAGAGACCTCTGACTCATTGTTAGTGAACTGAACCTTAAGAATCCAAGAGGCCTCTGACTCATTGTTAGTGAACTGAACCTTAATAATCCAAGAGGCCTCTGACTCATTGTTAGTGAACTGAACCTTAAGAATCCAAGAGGCCTCTGACTCATTGTTAGTGAACTGAACCTTAAGAATCCAAGAGGCCTCTGACTCATTGTTAGTGAACTGAACCTTAAGAATCCAAGAGGCCTCTGACTCATTGTTAGTGAACTGAACCTTAAGAATCCAGGAGGCCACTGACTCATTGTTAGTGAACTGAACCTTAAGAATCCAGGAGGCCTCTGACTCATTGTTAGTGAACTGAACCTTAAGAATCCAAGAGGCCTCTGACTCATTGTTAGTGAACTGAACCTTAAGAATCTATGAGGCCACTGGCTCATTGTTAGTGAACTGAACCTTAAGAATCCAAGAGACCTCTGACTCATTGTTAGTGAACTGAACCTTAAGAATCCAAGAGACCTCTGACTCATTGTTAGTGAACTGAACCTTAAGAATCCAAGAGACCTCTGACTCATTGTTAGTGAACTGAACCTTAAGAATCCAGGAGGCCTCTGACTCATTGTTAGTGAACTGAACCTTAAGAATCCAAGAGACCTCTGACTCATTGTTAGTGAACTGAACCTTAAGAATCTATGAGGCCACTGGCTCATTGTTAGTGAACTGATATTATTAGGGTTGTGATATGAATTGCGATATTAGGGTTGTTTGGCTGCCAGCGGTGCACACAGGGAGTTGTGATATTAGGGTTGTTTGACTGCCAGCGGTGCACACGGGGAGTTGTGATATTAGGGTTGTTTGACTGCCAGCGGTGCACACAGGGAGTTGTGATATTAGGGTTGTTTGGCTGCCAGCGGTACACACAGGGAGTTGTGATATTAGGGTTGTTTGGCTGCCAGCGGTGCACTCAGGGAGTTGTGATATTAGGGTTGTTTGGCTGCCAGCGGTGCACACAGGGAGTTGTGATATTAGGGTTGTTTGGCTGCCAGCGGTGCACTCAGGGAGTTGTGATATTAGGGTTGTTTGGCTGCCAGCGGTGCACACAGGGAGTTGTGATATTAGGGTTGTTTGGCTGCCAGCGGTGCACTCAGGGAGTTGTGATATTAGGGTTGTTTGGCTGGACTACGACTATCACCAATGAATTCCCTCTTTACGGCTCAAATGGTGTGACCTGTTCACACTTCATCTGTGACCACTGACATCCTGCAGTCTTATGAGGACACTCTCCTGGATTACGTGCACTCCCCTGGATTACGTGCACTCTCCTGGATTACGTGCACTCACCTGGATTACGTGCATGCTTGCAGAGTCTACGAATAGTCTGGATAAAGTGTTATAGCTGTGTTTTGCCTGCAAAAAAATGTCTCGCTGATTTATGTGTATCAATATCTACCATGAAAGGACAAATCTCAATAAACCGCAGAACAAAATAACTCCTTCATAAATGTCCATGGAAATATGAAATTGAAATATCAAGTATAACATCTAAGAATGAAGTGCATTTGAGTTCTGGGCAGAAAAAAAAATATTGATAAAAATTGTTCAGCAGTAAAATAGATAAAAAATAAAAATTGGAATACCTGTATAAATGCACTCAATATCATCAGTGTATATATCACAAAGCACCCTGACCACAAACCATGGGATCCCAATGTATGGCATTTATTTGGATGCAGGTTTATGACATGAATAGAATTGTAACAGAGGCTGAAGGATATAGCTAAGCAGGGTAAAACCTAACTGCACCAAGTAAAACCCAAAGCAGGATTACTGAGTTAGCTGGATAACTGCACCAAGTAAAACCCAAAGCAGGATTACTGAGTTAGCTGGATAACTGCACCAAGTATAACCCAAAGCAGGATTACTGAGTTAGCTGGATAACTGCACCAAGTAAAACCCAAAGCAGGATTACTGAGTTAGCTGGATAACTGCACCAAGTAAAACCCAGAACCCTCCCAAATCTGGAACACGGATTGAAGTAAAATTAGTTGTTCCCGGTTTTAGTCAGTGCAGTTATCCAGCTAACCAAGTAATCCTCCTTCATAGTATATCCCCCCTGGTGCAGTTATCCAGCTAACTAAGTAATCCTGCTTCATAGTATATCCCCCTGGTGCAGTTATCCAGCTAACCAAGTAATCCTCCTTCATAGTATATCCCCCTGGTGCAGTTATCCAGCTAACTAAGTAATCATGCTTCAGAGTATATCCCCCTCGTGCAATTATCCAGCTAACTAAGTAATCCTGTTTCGTAGTATATGCCCCTGGAGTAATATTTCTGATGAAAGATGAATCTCTCACTGTAGCATGTTTATTTATTTATTTATATTAATATTAATATTAAAAATAATAATAATTACAATTATTACTACTATTGTTATTGTTATATCTTGGATTCTCTGTGGGATGAAATTGCATTTAAAATCAGTTATTTGAAGATTTCCCTGGCCAATGTTTTTTTTATTTATTCTAAATGTTATGTTAGTACCATACGTGCTTCAACATAAATGTTTAATTTATCAATTTAAGTGTTTTACTCTTTTGCACTTTAATTAAGAAACATCTGACAGCACATTCTGTCATGTGGTAACTTAATATATGACATTAAAAATAAATGGCTAAGCTCATTGCTTTGTCTCTAAAGTACATTAAAGTGATGCCCTGCTTGATCTGGAGAGTAAAGTATAGAGCTATTGCTTCATTAAAGTGATGCCCTGCTTGATCTGGAGAGTAAAGTATAGAGCTATTGCTTCATTAAAGTGAAGCCCTGCTTGATCTGGAGAGTAGAGTATAGAGCTATTGCTTCATTAAAGTGAAGCCCTGCTTGATCTGGAGAGTAAAGTATAGAAATATTGCTTCATTAAAGTGAAGCCCTGCTTGATCTGGAGAGTAGAGTATAGAGATATTGCTTCATTAAAGTGATGCCCTGCTTGATCTGGAGAGTAAAGTATAGAAATATTGCTTCATTAAAGTGAAGCCCTGCTTGATCTGGAGAGTAGAGTATAGAAATATTGCTTCATTAAAGTGAAGCCCTGCTTGATCTGGAGAGTAGAGTATAGAAATATTGCTTCATTAAAGTGATGCCCTGCTTGATCTGGAGAGTATAGTATTGAAATATTGCTTCATTAAAGTGATGCCCTGCTTGATCTGGAGAGTAGAGTATAGAAATATTGCTTCATTAAAGTGAAGCCCTGCTTGATCTGGAGAGTAAAGTATAGAGCTATTGCTTCATTAAAGTGATGCCCTGCTTGATCTGGAGAGTAGAGTATAGAGCTATTGCTTCATTAAAGTGAAGCCCTGCTTGATCTGGAGAGTAAAGTATAGAGCTATTGCTTCATTAAAGTGATGCCCTGCTTGATCTGGAGAGTAGAGTATAGAGCTATTGCTTCATTAAAGTGATGCCCTGCTTGATCTGGAGAGTAGAGTATAGAAATATTGCTTTGGCATCCAAAAGAAGATTTTTTTCCCCTCCGCCTCAACTCGGGATATTACAGAGTCCTATATTTTCTGGCTCCTGGAGATAGAAGTGTTTTATTATTGCTGAAATATTGATACCCCAAAAGAGTGTTCATTTATTTGACTTGGGGTAGATTCAAAATTAAATGGGGAAAAAATGCAATGTTGAAGCTGGGCTTGCATTATTCCGCTGTTTTACGGCAAATAGTTAATGAAAATCCCTGCAAGGGTGATATAATCCCGTCTTTAATTACGGGTTTATAAAATATTAACGTGGGAGACAGTGTTTCTCCTCCCCTCATTCCTATTTCTGTTTGTTGGATAGGTTTGGGCCTCGCCCAGCGCTGCATTATAATTTGTCACCGTTGGAGGAACCCAAAGTGTGGAATAAATTGAAAGAGTTTGTGGGGAATGGGGACTGTATGCTGCACTGCTTGGAGTAGGAGAATTCTTGGGTAGATTTATAGTTTTCAGTTCAGTCTGCTCTGTTCAAACCTAAATTACCGTTGAATTACACCGGATGAATTTGATTCTATCTCTGAGTCTGCTTTTGGGGGAGGTGAATTCTGCACCCTGTGGGAACTTGCAAATCATGTCTGGTTTTGCAATTTCAGCGCTGAATTCTTGCGCTGAAGGCTTTTACGAAGGTAAGAGGAAGAGAATTATCCTGCAGCACATGAAACAAATCATGTATTTACCTTCATGGCCATGCCTCTCGACTGTACTGTCAAAGTTCATACATTCCTTTAGAATGCTTTGTCAAGCAGACCTGAACTGATTCAAGCTCAAGCAGGCCTGAACTGATTCAATCAGGCCTGAACTGATTCAATCAGGCCTCAAGCAGGTCTGAACTGATTCAAGCAGTGGGTTAGTCACTGTGAACTCACACCTTGGGTCAGCTAGAGAACAAAGACTCACCTGTGGAGTCTGGATCCTCCCTTTGTGAATGTTTCTGGGGCTTTTCTCACGATAGAGTATCTTTATGAATGTTTCTGGGGTTTTTCCCATGAAAGAGTATCTTTATGAATGTTTCTGGGGTTTTTCCCATGAAAGAGTATCTTTGTGAATGTTTCTGGGGGTTTTCTCACGATAGAGTATCTTTATGAATGTTTCTGGGGTTTTTCCCATGAAAGAGTATCTTTGTGAATGTTTCTGGGTTTTTTCCCATGATAGAGTATCTTTGTGAATGTTTCTGGGTTTTTTCCCGTGATAGAGTATCTTTGTGAATGTTTCTGGGTTTTTTCCCATGATAGAGTATCTTTGTGAATGTTTCTGGGGTTTTTCCCATGATAGAGTATCTTTGTGAATGTTTCTGGGGGTTTTCCCATGATAGAGTATCTTTGTGAATGTTTCTGGGGTTTTTCCCATGATAGAGTATCTTTGTGAATGTTTCTGGGGGTTTTCCCATGATAGAGTATCTTTGTGAATGTTTCTGGGGGTTTTCCCATGATAGAGTATTTTTGACATTTATAGCTTCGCTTCCCCCAGCCTGTGTTGCCCTTATCAGCATCTTAAAGCACATTAGCTCTCACTAAGTCTTTAAGAAATAAATTATTCACTGCTGCTTTGAATGTGACTTTAAAAAAACATCAAGAATTATCCCACGGATTACCTGATTCATTCAAATTAAACATTTTTTTTTTAATTGAGATAAAAAAAATACTTCACAGAAAATACAATGTATCATGTCTGGCAGAGAAACAGTGGACAGCTAATTAGAAACAAGGTTGCCAGATTGGCTGTATTGTTGTTGAGTTATTGGGTTTAGGACACCCACTGGCATTTATTCACACACATGTTCACGCAATTAAAAAAAAGATTTTCTGCCCACACAAGCGTTTCATCCACTAGACTCATTTATTACTCTTACTCTAAGTTATGTCAGATGCCATGACCCTCCACATTCCAGAATTGATGAGAACATAATTTGGATCTGTCTGGAATTATTACTTGATCACAATGTGCTGTATTGCACACGCTCGCATGCAAGCACACACAAACAAAACATTGAGCAAACCTGCTTGTGTCTCCTGGAGTGTGCCATTAATCACACTGAACCCCTGTCTGCATAGGCATATCAAACGCTGCTCAACTGTACCACTTTAGTCTTCGTGAGTCTGGATAACTGCCCCATAATTGAGTGAAAAGACTCTCAAATATAAATGCCACCCGAGTCTCCTGGCCTTCATTAACCTGCAAAGCAATTAGTCTGCAGTCTTTTTATTTGTACGGTTAAATATTAAAACATTACCGAAAGACTTGACTGATGAATTCGATACAGCCGCGCACTGAAGAGCAGATAGTCATGGCTAAGTTAGTTTGGTTCGTAGTCATGGCTAAGTTAGTTTGGTTCGTAGTCATGGCTAAGTTAGTTTGGTTCGTAGTCATGGCTAAGTTAGTTTGGTTCGTAGCCATGGCCAAGTTAGTTTGATTCGTAGTCATGGCTAAGTTAGTTTGGTTCGTAGTCATGGCTAAGTTAGTTTGATTCGTAGTCATGGCTAAGTTAGTTTGGTTCGTAGTCATGGCTAAGTTAGTTTGGTTCGTAGTCATGGCTAAGTTAGTTTGGTTCGTAGTCATGGCTAAGTTAGTTTGGTTCGTAGTCATGGCTAAGTTAGTTTGGTTCGTAGTGATGGCCAAGTTAGTTCCAGTGCCCAACAGAAGCATTGGCAACCCTGGAAAATATGAGCAAACCTGTTTTTCAAATGTCTTTGTCATTGATCAGCATAACCTTACACTCAAAATATGAGAGAAATCCTATTTTTAATTTTGGTAAAATTATTTTTGAAGAAAAATTCTTCATAAAACAATAATTTTCTAAAGAAAAAAAAAAAGCGTGTCACAAATATTGGCAACACCTCTTGAAAATATTATTTTATTAAATATTCGTTTTTTCTCTGATCAATGGCATCACAATTAAACTATAGAATGTTTGCATTTTTCATAGCATAGAAGACTTTTGATGAACAATAAACTGAATTTGAGCTCACACATTTTGCTTATATTAATTGAGGATGCCAATAATTCCAGTGGGTGCTGTTGTATGCTTTGTTATAAGTAGGGACAGCAGTTTATCATGTGATGCAACATGCTTTCAATTTCTATCACCGTATAAATCCCTGTGGGTCACTGTAGGCATTGGAGTGTGGCAGTCACATGACTAATTTACAATTAGTGGTCATTTGTGACCTCATAAAGCAATAATAATCATAATCTGACATGGGCGGAATGTCAAACACAGAATATGCTTTCAGTGACAGGCTGAACCAGTACTCTCCTGGCACACTGCACTCTGATGAGTCAAGTAATTTTGCTCAGTTTACAACAAATCCATACAGGCCCAAAAAACAATAGACCAGCATTAACAGACAAAAAAGAAAATCAATTGTGGTCTGAAATAAACAAAGAGGGAGAATCCTCTCTCAGCGAAAAAAACATAATTGAAAAGCAGACAGATGTCATCCAAGATGTGACAGATGCATTTTTGAGTGCAGACATTCCTTGAAAAAATTGACACACATAATTTATGTGCATTTTTAAATAGGCATATAAGAAATGGCACTGGGATATTCCCCAAAAACAACTTTGGCAAAAATAAATTCAGTTGGCTGCTGACTAACATACAGAAAGGATGGTCAGAAATGAGTGAAATGGCTCAGAATATATTTACAGAAAGGATGTTCAGAAATGAGTGAAATGGCTCAGAATATATTTACAGAAAGGATGGTCAGAAATGAGTGAAATGGCACAGAATATATTTACAGAAATGAGTGAAATGGCTCAGAATATATTTACAGAAAGGATGGTCAGAAATGAGTGAAATGGCTCAGAATATATTTACAGAAAGGATGGTCAGAAATGAGTGAAATGGCACAGAATATATTTACAGAAAGGATGGTCAGAAATGAGTGAAATGGCTCAGAATATATTTACAGAAAGGATGGTCAGAAATGAGTGAAATGGCACAGAATATATTTACAGAAAGGATGGTCAGAAATGAGTGAAATGGCACAGAATATATTTACAGAAATGAGTGAAATGGCTCAGAATATATTTACAGAAAGGATGGTCAGAAATGAGTGAAATGGCACAGAATATATTTACAGAAATGAGTGAAATGGCTCAGAATATATTTACAGAAAGGATAGTCAGAAATGAGTGAAATGGCACAGAATATATTTACAGAAAGGATAGTCAGAAATGAGTGAAATGGCTCAGAATATATTTACAGAAAGGATAGTCAGAAATGAGTGAAATGGCTCAGAATATATTTACAGAAAGGATGGTCAGAAATGAGTGAAATGGCACAGAATATATTTACAGAAAGGATGGTCAGAAATGAGTGAAATGGCACAGAATATATTTACAGAAATGAGTGAAATGGCTCAGAATATATTTACAGAAAGGATGGTCAGAAATGAGTGAAATGGCACAGAATATATTTACAGAAAGGATGGTCAGAAATGAGTGAAATGGCACAGAATATATTTACAGAAATGAGTGAAATGGCTCAGAATATATTTACAGAAAGGATGGTCAGAAATGAGTGAAATGGCACAGAATATATTTACAGAAATGAGTGAAATGGCTCAGAATATATTTACAGAAAGGATGGTCAGAAATGAGTGAAATGGCACAGAATATATTTACAGAAATGAGTGAAATGGCTCAGAATATATTTACAGAAAGGATGGTCAGAAATGAGTGAAATGGCTCACAATATATTTACAGAAAGGATGTTCAGAAATGAGTGAAATGGCTCAGAATATATTTACAGAAAGGATGGTCAGAAATGAGTGAAATGGCACAGAATATATTTACAGAAAGGATGATCAGAAATGAGTGAAATGGCACAGAATATATTTACAGAAATGAGTGAAATGGCTCAGAATATATTTACAGAAAGGATGGTCAGAAATGAGTGAAATGGCACAGAATATATTTACAGAAATGAGTGAAATGGCTCAGAATATATTTACAGAAAGGATGGTCAGAAATGAGTGAAATGGCACAGAATATATTTACAGAAATGAGTGAAATGGCTCAGAATATATTTACAGAAAGGATGGTCAGAAATGAGTGAAATGGCTCACAATATATTTACAGAAAGGATGTTCAGAAATGAGTGAAATGGCTCACAATATATTTACAGAAAGGATGGTCAGAAATGAGTGAAATGGCACAGAATATATTTACAGAAATGAGTGAAATGGCTCAGAATATATTTACAGAAAGGATGTTCAGAAATGAGTGAAATGGCTCAGAATATATTTACAGAAAGGGTGGTCAGAAATGAGTGAAATGGCACAGAATATATTTACAGAAATGAGTGAAATGGCACAGAATATATTTACAGAAATGAGTGAAATGGCTCAGAATATATTTACAGAAAGGATGGTCAGAAATGAGTGAAATGGCACAGAATATATTTACAGAAATGAGTGAAATGGCTCAGAATATATTTACAGAAAGGATGGTCAGAAATGAGTGAAATGGCTCAGAATATATTTACAGAAAGGATGTTCAGAAATGAGTGAAATGGCTCAGAATATATTTACAGAAAGGATGGTCAGAAATGAGTGAAATGGCTCAGAATATATTTACAGAAAGGATGGTCAGAAATGAGTGAAATGGCACAGAATATATTTACGGAAAGGATGGTCAGAAATGAGTGAAATGGCACAGAATATATTTACAGAAATGAGTGAAATGGCACAGAATATATTTACAGAAAGGATGGTCAGAAATGAGTGAAATGGCACAGAATATATTTACAGAAAGGATGGTCAGAAATGAGTGAAATGGCACAGAATATATTTACAGAAAGGATGGTCAGAAATGAGTGAAATGGCACAGAATATATTTACAGAAAGGATGGTCAGAAATGAGTGAAATGGCACAGAATATATTTACAGAAAGGATGGTCAGAAATGAGTGAAATGGCACAGAATATATTTACAGAAAGGATGGTCAGAAATGAGTGAAATGGCACAGAATATATTTACAGAAAGGATGGTCAGAAATGAGTGAAATGGCACAGAATATATTTACAGAAAGGATAGTCAGAAATGAGTGAAATGGCTCAGAATATATTTACAGAAAGGATAGTCAGAAATGACTGAAATGGCACAGAATATATATTTTTCACCCATTAATATTTTTGCATTGAAAATAAATTCTGATTTAAAATGTATTCTTGCCAACTCTGTGTACCTTGACACCATCCGTTACGGCTCAGTCATGGTAACACTGAACAATGGCTGTTGAACCCTCCGGTTGTACAGTGTAACTTTAATGGTCTTGGATAATGCAAGTTACATGCTGTAAGCATACAATAAATACTGCAAAGGCTTCATGCATAACGCTCCCGTTGTGAAACTTGAGTGCCATTTGGATTAGACATTTTCTTAAAGTTGCCAAATTTGTGGGAGTGTAGTCAAAAAGCATTGTTCAAGCAGAATGTTTTTATTATTATTATTTTATTCATTATTTATTTTAGCTCTCATTCACATTGAGACAGCAGGTACAGAGACTAGGAAAAGGCTTATCATGCTTAATAAAAGCTTAATGATGATGATGATGATGATAACATTAAAAACACGTGCATTCTTCGGTCATCAGGTTGGTGGGTTTAAAATGGCCCTATGACATGTGGATTTAAAATGGCCGTATGACGTGGGTTTAAAATGGCCGTATGACATGTGGGTTTAAAATTTGAGAATGCTCTGGAGATCATTCCAGAGACCTCAAGGCCCAGCCAATCCTAATTGGATGATGCACAAGCTAGGGACCTCAAGGCCCAGCCAATCCTGATTGGAGGATACACAAGCTCAGGACCTCAAGGCCCAGCCAATCCTGAGAGCGAGCTTGATGAATATTTGTACGCCAATTTAAGAGGGATAAGTGATGAAAAATAAATTCATGTAGTGGTGGTTTATAAACAAACGGAAGCCAGTGCTCGGCCTTGTTACATGGAGCTTTTAAGCAGCGTGATAGGGCATGGCTTAAGCTTGACCATAAAACTAGAGTAAACCATAACTAGACCGTAAAATTCTGCCACTGAATTCCAGGATATGTATTCCGCATTTGTTAATTGCAAATTATTGGCAGAAGAACGAGACACTGCACTGCCACTTGGAGAGTGTACAATATTTGCACAATTTTTAGTGAAAATTCCATTCCTAATATTATGCAGACGTCTTGTCTATTTCAACCAACTCCGTTGATGCTATAAAATGGACAAGTTTACACTAAACACAACCAAAAAATGACAGAGAACAACTGTCCATGGTCACATTTAATCAGAATGTTTTCATTTTCTGTTTTATCTTTTAATTTTTTATAAGACTACACCTCATTGTTATGATTAGTCTCATAATTTAGGATCATAATTTCTGTGCAGGTAATTTAATTTAATGTTCTGTCTCCTTTCCTTTGCTTTAATGCTACTGCCAAGCTCTAGAAACATCTAGAAACTGAAAACAGCATGTGACCATATGGGAACACTGCTGTCAATCATAAACTGTGCTTAATTAATGCCCATTGATTGCCTCTTGCTGAGGGATGACTGAATTGCAGGTGAGGAAATTATCTTCGTTAAAGTGGTGTCCCAAAATCATGATTTGTGCCTAAGGTTACTGAACAAATTATTATTGTACAAAATGTGGCATTATTTTTGCCCAAGCCTAAACTACTGTTCGATAAATTAAAATCCATCTAATAGCACACGCATTGTGTATTCACACACACACTGTCCTGAACAAGCTATTATCAGAGATACATATGTATTTGGCCAACTAAGGAAGTGCTGTTTTAACTACAGTATAGTTAGATTGTAGATTGGAGACGATAGCGGCCATCTATCCTGTGGGTGAAAAGTAGTGCAGATACCACTGAGACAGTCTGCTGAGTCCGCAAAGCCAGCGATGACCGATCCAAACGGACAGTATCTGGGCAGACGCTGTCAGTGTGGACGCTGCAGAGAAACGTTCTCCTTTCATCCCAAATCTGAATATAAAATCAGGAAATACAATACATTACAAGCAAGCTTTTGGGTGTGGAGCTGCAAACTCTAGTTTTAGCTGTACACTGACTTGATATTAATGATTTTCACCAGTGGTGGGTAGCTTGCTGACCCACAGTGCTAGATAAAATGGCGACACAAAAATGTAATGAGGAATCCATCACAGAAAATAATAAAATGGGTTGAGCAGGTTACAGCGTGATACAGTGAGCACCATAATTCATTGTACAGTGACACATTTTTTGTTATTTTGGTGCTGTACTCTAGCACTTTGAGTTTGAAAGGATCCAATGACAATGAGGTTGAAGTGCAGACTGTCAGCTTTAACTTGAGGGTATTGAGACTGGGAAGTTCAAAAACCAGCTGTTTGGAACATTCCACAGGTAAACAGGTGATGCTATCATGACTGGGTATAAAAGGTGATCAAAAGATTTTTAATATCTTATTTTCTGGTACTCTTACAAGTGATACTATAACCTCTCTGCATTTGAATGGATCTCTATGGGGATTGGGGGGTGGGACTAGATTTAGCTGTAAATTACACTGGAACAGTATGGAATACCTGGTTGGCTAAATGGCTGTAAGTCATCAAGGGCCTGACGTATCAAACAAGCCTTTAACCTTCACTCTGCTGCCAGAAATACAGTAGATATGGATGGATCACTTGAAGGGTCTTTTCTCCTGACTTATTTTTCCATAGAGTTCAATAGGAAAATTTGTCAGGTGAAACGAGTCATCCATCCATATCTATTGATGAACACGTTCCTTTGTTTCCTCCTTGCTTGTGATGGACAGATCCACTCGGACTCAGACGAGGGCGATGGCTCCATCAAGTACACCATCTCCGGGGAGGGGGCGGGGACCATCTTCATCATCGACCAGATCACAGGGGACATCCACGCCACCGAGAGGCTCGATCGCGAAGAGAAGACCTACTACACGCTCCGAGCCCAGGCCAGGGACCGCCTGACTGACCAGCCCCTCGAACCCGAGTCCGAGTTTGTCATCAAGGTCCAGGACATCAACGACAGCGAGCCAAAGTTCCTGGAGGGGCCGTACATCGGGAGCGTGGCGGAGCTGTCGCCTATCGGTAGGAATTTGGTTCTTAATTTGGTGTGTGGAAGGGAAAAGTTAAAATGGCATTGCATTGCTACATTCAGTCAAAATGGGGGGTGGCGTGGTAAGAGCTGTCGCCTCAAAGCAAGAGGGTATCGAGTTCAAATCCAGGCTGAGGGCCTCTGTGTGGAGTTTGCATGTTCCCCCCGTGTCCGCGTGGGTTTTGGCGACCTGTCCATGGTGTATTTCTGCCAATGCATGCTGGGATAGGCTCCAGCCACCCTCCCGTGACCCTGACCAGAAAAATGTGGGTTAGATGATGGATGGGTTGATTCAGTCAAAATTGTATTTAAAATCATAACTAAATGCCTTTTTCCTGTTCACAAACACAGTAAACTCGTTGAATAGAAGAAAAAAAAACATTTTAATTGGATTTATTTGTTAATGACAACTATTGATTGAACCCTGGCTGAAGAAGTTATTATATATGGCAGCCATTTGACTGATTAATTCAATTGGAACTGTACATATTTCAACGTCTCTAAAACGCCTGTATGACAGAACATTTTCTTCTTTAGCTCTAATGTGAACTGAATGTGTGGAAATAAAATATCAAGGCCAAGATTACTGAAGGTGAACAGAAGTGATCGCACGTCTGAAGAAATTAAAACAATGGCAAATGATACGTAAAGCAGTGTGCGTGCGTGCGTGCGTGCGTGTGTGCTTGCGTGTACATGTATGTCTGAGTTTGTGTGCCCATGTGCATGTTTATGTATGTATGTGTGTGTGTGTGTGTGTGTGTGTGTGTGTATATGTGTGCCTTTGTTTGACCCTTTCTGTGTGTGTTTGTGCGTGCATACTGTTTGTGTGTGCTGTTTATTTTAGTGTGAGAGTGTGTGTGAGTGTTTCTGTGTGTCTGTTTGATCATGTAGTGTTTAATCACGTAGTGTTTGTGTGTGTTTGCACATGTACGTGCGTTAGTGTGTGGTGTGTGGTGTATGTGTGTGTGTGTGTGTGTGTGTGTGTGTGTGTGTGTATGTGTGTGTGTGTGTGTGTGTGTGTGTACGTGTGTGTGTGTGTAAGTGTGTGTGTGTGTATGTGTGTGTGTGTGTGTGTGTGTGTGTGTATGTGTGTGTGTGTGTGTGCGTGTGCGTGTGTGTGCGTGTGCGCGTGTGTGTGTGTGTGTGTGTGCATGTGCCTGTGTGCTTGTGTGTGTGTGTGAGTGTTTATGTGTGTCTGTTTGATCATGTAGTGTTTGTGTGTTTGCACGTGTGTGCGTTAGTGCGTGTGTGTGTGTGCGTGCGTGTGTGTGCGTGTGTGTGTGCCTGTGTGATTGTGTGTGTGTGTGAGTGTTTATGTGTGTCTGTTTGATCATGTAGTGTTTGTGTGTTTGCACATGTGTGTGCGTTAGTGTGTGTGGTGTGTGTGTGTGTGTGTGCATGTGTGTGCATGTGTGTGTGTGCGTGCATGTGTGCGCGTTTGTATGTATGTGTATGTATGTGTGTGTGTGTGTGCGTGTGTTAGTTTGCGTGTGCGTGCGTGTGTGTGTGTGTGTGTTTGTCTCTAGCTCTCCTTTAGAATGAACCTCCTGATCAGAATTAATTCAATTTGTGGAGTACTCCTGCCCTCCTTCCTCCTCCTCCTCCTCCTCCTCCACCCCACCCCCCTCCTCCTCCCTCCCCCTCCCCACCTCTCACTCAAATTACACCTTAAATGAGTGTGCACTTCATGTTTTATACATGGAACAGAGTGGCAGGTCTAATGAGATAACAGCAGTGCTTAGCCAAGCGTTTCACGTCTGTTTTACCGTCCCGTTCACTCTGCTGTACAACTACCGTTAATGGAGACGGGTTTAGCGGCCCGGCGATAAAGGTCACCCCCACCTCTATCACCGGCAGCGTCTATCACTAGCCCTCTACCCCACCCACCCTGCTGAAGGGCCCTCTACCCCACCCACCCTGCTGAAGGGGCCCTCTACCCCACCCACCCTGCTGAAGGGCCCTCTACCCCACTCACCCTGCTGAAGGGCCCTCTACCCCACTCACCCTGCTGAAGGGCCCTCTACCCCACCCACCCTGCTGAAGGGCCCTCTACCCCACCCACCCTGCTGAAGAGCCCTCTACCCCACCCACCCTGCTGAAGGAGCCCTCTACCCCACCCACCCTGCTGAAGGGCCCTCTACCCCACCCACCCTGCTGAAGGGCCCTCTACCCCACCCACCCTGCTGAAGGGCCCTCTACCCCACCCACCCTGCTGAAGGGCCCTCTACCCCACCCACCCTGCTGAAGGGCCCTCTACCCCACCCACCCTGCTGAAGTGGCCGTTCCTCCGTGATTGATGCTTCACCATAATAGTGACATTCATTACTGCGCAAGTTTTATTGAACGTCCGCCATTTTATCAGCCTGCTTAATGTGCTGACTACGAGGTGCGCGAGGGTTGTTATGAAAGTGTCCGTCATCCGCTGAACTGTCTGAGTGCTTGAATTGATGGATGAGATTGAGAGCATTTCGGAAAAAAAATATTTTCTTTTATTTTTTAAAAGCTCCTGCTGTCTTAATGCATGTGGTAAAGCCAGGGTGAACAGGTCTGAATTGTCATTATTATTTAGCTTTTTCTATTTTTACATTGGCAGGCTAGCGGCAGGTCTGTGCGTTGGCAGGCTAGCGGTAGGTCTATGCGTTAGCAGGCTAGCGGCAGGTCTGTGCGTTGGCAGGCTAGCGGCAGGTCTGTGCTTTGGCAGGCTAGCGGCAGGTCTGTGCGTTGGCAGGCTAGCGGCAGGTCTGTGCGTTGGCAGGCTAGCGGCAGGTCTGTACATTGGCAGGCTAGCGGCAGGTCTGTGCATTGGCAGGCTAGCGGCAGGTCTGTGCATTAGCAGGCTAGCGGCAGGTCTATGCATTGGCAGGCTAGCGGCAGGTCTGTGCGTTGGCAGGCTAGCGGCAGGTCTGTGCATTGGCAGGCTAGCGGTAGGTCTATGCATTGGCAGGCTAGCGGCAGGTCTGTGCGTTGGCAGGCTAGCGGCAGGTCTGTGCGTTGGCAGGCTAGCGGCAGGTCTGTGCGTTGGCAGGCTAGCGGCAGGTCTGTGCGTTGGCAGGCTAGCGGCAGGTCTGTACATTGGCAGGCTAGCGGCAGGTCTGTGCATTGGCAGGCTAGCAGCAGGTCTATGCGTTGGCAGGATAGCGGCAGGTCTGTGCGTTGGCAGGCTAGCGGCAGGTCTGTGCATTGGCAGGCTAGCGGCAGGTCTATGCGTTGGCAGGCTAGCGGCAGGTCTGTGCGTTGGCAGGCTAGCGGCAGGTCTGTGCGTTGGCAGGCTAGCGGCAGGTCTGTGCATTGGCAGGCTAGCGGCAGGTCTATGCATTGGCAGGCTAGCGGCAGGTCTGTGCGTTGGCAGGCTAGCGGCAGGTCTATGCGTTGGCAGGCTAGAGGCGGGTCTGTGCGTTGGCAGGCTAGCGGCAGGTCGGTGCGTTGGCAGGCTAGCGGCAGGTCTGTACATTGGCAGGCTAGCGGCAGGTCTGTGCATTGGCAGGCTAGCGGCAGGTCTGTGCATTGGCAGGCTAGCGGCAGGTCTGTGCGTTGGCAGGCTAGCGGCAGGTCTGTGCGTTGGCAGGCTAGCGGCAGGTCTTTGCATTGGCAGGCTAGCGGCAGGTCTGTGCTTTGGCAGGCTAGCGGCAGGTCTGTGCATTGGCAGGCTAGCGGCAGGTCTATGCATTGGCAGGCTAGCGGCAGGTCTGTACATTGGCAGGCTAGCGGCAGGTCTGTGCATTAGCAGGCTAGCGGCAGGTCTATGCATTGGCAGGCTAGCGGTAGGTCTATGCATTGGCAGGCTAGCGGTAGGTCTATGCATTGGCAGCCTAGCGGCAGGTCTGTGCGTTGGCAGGCTAGCGGCAGATCTGTATTGTGCTGCGCTCCTCTGCACCTCCAGAGCAGATTGAGCCATTGCCACACACAATAGCGAGGGTGGGAAGAGAGTTGTGCGGTGGGTTGTGTTGAGCCGTATTCAGGGCTGGGGGTTTCTGTGGCGGGTGACGGCTCCGTTCACGGCATGCTGATGAAATATTGGATGTAATGGGAACAGGTTTTCCACATTATTCTGTGCCAGAGCATGATCATCGCCCAGCTTTATTACTGCGGTGGAAAATCCTCAGCAATAATAATAAAAAAGTAATCATGGACAAGCCTGCGGCATATTCATTTTCACTTATCGTTCCGTCACGCCCCCCCTTTCTCTCTCCCTTTTTCTCTCCCTCTCTCCCTCTCTCCCTCTCTCTCTCCCTCTCTCCCTCTCTTTCTCTCTCCCTCTCCATCTCTCCCTTTCTCTCCCCCTCTCCCTCTTTCTCTCCCTCTCTCCCTCTTTCTCCCTCTCCCTCTCTCTCCCTCTTTCTCTCCCTCTCTCTCTCTCCCTCTTTCTCCCTCTCCCTCTCTCTCCATCTCCCTCTCCCTCTCTCCCTCTCTCTCTCTCCCTCTTTCTCCCTCTCTCTCTCTCCCTCTTTCTCCCTCTCTCTCTCTCCCTCTCTCTCTCTCCCTCTTTATCCCTCTCCCTCTCCCTCTTTCTCTCCCTCTTTATCCCTCTCCCTCTCTCTCCCTCTCTCTTCCTCTCCCTCTCCCTCTCTCTCCCTCTCTCTATCTCTCTCCCTTTTTATCCCTCTCTCTCCCTCTCTCTCTCTCTCTCTCCCTCCCTCTATCTCTCTCTCCCTCCCTCTATCTCCCTCTCTCTCCCTCCCTCTATCTCTCTCTCCCTCTCTCCCTCTTCTTTTTTCCCTCTTTCTCTCTCTCTCTCTCCCTCTTTCTCCCTCTCCCTCTGGACATGCCCTCTGTCTGTGGTCTGTATTGCAAGGGCTGCTACTTATCAAGTGGGAGCTATTGTTTAAGCTTAACTGATCTATTGTTTAAGCTTAACTGATACACCCAAAAGGGACATTGGATGGCACCGCGCTCCAGAACGTGAAATCGAAGCTTTGGCTGAGCCTTGCGGTTTTTAGCACTGTGAGCATGCTGCGGGATTAGCGGAGCGGTTTCGAGCTCTGTGATAGCTGTGCGAGAGTTTGTATTTCTCCAGCGACACATCTTTCTTGTTTTCCGGAAGGTTCCATATGATTTTTGCAGTCTTTGCCACAGGTATAATGATGCTTCTCCACCTCTGGCCTGTCGGGGGGTGTGGTGGGGGTGGGGGTGGGGGGCGAGAGAAGGGTCACTGCAGAGTCGCAATCCACCCTGACTGTTATGAAGAGGTGACATCTTTAAGCTCCAGCAGGCAGAGGACAGCGCTGATAACTGAAAGGCTGCAGGGTTAGAGGGGCGTTGGTGTGAAAGCCAGCCATGACAGGTGAGCCTGTTCCGTAAAGAGGACTGGCTGTGTGCTTCACCCCTGTCAGGAGAGGTGACTGGCGGCTTGTTAACATCGAACCCGCTGAGACATACCCATTTATTTATTTATTTATTTGTATTTTTTTTTTTTTTTTAATTTTTGTTTCTGAGTGAATCCACATTGATAAAGATAAAGATAAGGTCTAGGTCTAGGTTTGTGAGTCTTCCTAAAGAGCCCCCTTAATTAATTGTGAATGAATGGGTGTAATATAGCACAATATAATGTTGCTGTAGGACATGTTGCATATATGTACCACTAAAGAGCACTGGAGTGTATATGTCATGTGTACACTTTATCATTGTTAAAAGGGAATTTGGGTTAGAGAATATAGTTCATTATTTCCCTGTTTGACTGCTATCAATTTTCAACACCAAAGCAGATTGAAGCAGACAATTCTGTGTTCATATAAAATTATTTTATAATGTGTTTGGCTTGTAATGATTGTAGAAACTCTACAGTGTGTTTGGCTTGTAATGATTGTAGAAACTCTACAGTGTGTTTGGCTTGTAATGATTGTAGAAACTCTACAGTGTGTTTGGCTTGTAATGATTGTAGAAACTCTACAGTGTGTTTGGCTTGTAATGATTGTAGAAACTCTACAGTGTGTTTGGCTTGTAATGATTGTAGAAACTCTACAGTGTGTTTGGCTTGTAATGATTGTAGAAACTCTACAGTGTGTTTGGCTTGTAATGATTGTAGAAACTCTACAGTGTGTTTGGCTTGTAATGATTGTAGAAACTCTACAGTGTGTTTGGCTTGTAATGATTGTAGAAACTCTACAGTGTGTTTGGCTTGTAATGATTGTAGAAACTCTACAGTGTGTTTGGCTTGTAATGATTGTAGAAACTCTACAGTGTGTTTGGCTTGTAATGATTGTAGAAACTCTACAGTGTATTTGGCATCATTGCATTCCAGACATTTAGCAAACGCTCTTATCCAGAGTGGCTTACACAGCATTTTGCATTTGACACAGTATCCTTTTATACCGCTGGATATATACTGAGGCAATGCAGGTGTAAGTAACTTGCTCAAGCGTACAACGGCAGTGTCCTACCTGGGAATCAAACCTGCAACCTTTAGGTTACAAGACCGGTCCCCTAACCACTATACTACCCTGCTGTCGCCTCTGCATCGTTGAAACTGCGATTCTAAACATATTGTTTCTTTTTCCCGGTAATGTTGACATTTGGGAGGTCTGTCCACAGCCCTTGGGAGGGAGGAAAGAAAAAAACATCCCATTAATATTTAAGAAAAAAACCCATCACTTCCCTGGGCCTTGGCTATCTCAACCAAAGTGATGCTTTAAATATTTACAGTTTGGATTTGGTTTTGTTTTTAGCATGTCTGTGTTTTACATGCACAACAGGGTTTTTCAGAAAGAAACCACACACACCCTTCTTGGCCTTTTATTTTATGTGACCAAAGTATATTAGGAGATAAATGAAATATTCAAATCTATGACTCATTTATAGATAACTTTGAAATATTTTACAGGAAAAAAGAAGAATTGCATTGGCTTTGTTTGCATTTTCACAATATTTCCATGAAGATTATTATACACATGGAATCATTTTGATCTCAATTTTGCGATTATTATAATTTTTTTAAAATGATCAGATCTATCTGATCTAATACAAACCTAAATCAAATATAAACATTATTTAATAATTAAGACATTCTTTACAGTGTACTGCATGTGGCACAAGCAATTGCTTTCTGACAAATTCACCATAGCCAATGCACCTTTATGACACATACAGTTTTATACCTTAATTTGTGTCTGTGTTTTTGTCGAACAATTGATGAAAAAGACAGATGTTAAATAGTAGCTAAGGGAAAGTGCGACAGTGACTTGCCCTTAAAAGCCATCCATTTTAGCAGCAGGACACTAAAGCTCGTCTGCAGTTCCGTGTCATAATCAAAAAGACTGCCATGGGTATTTCATTTTTGACCGTTAGAGTTTTTACTGTTCGAGTGAATGACTGTGGCCTCCTGGGAAGTGTAGTAAAGTTGATTAAAAGGCCAGTGCAGGTGAGGTACCTAGAGCTAAGAGACACTGCGTGAGCATTATTCTTACGTCCTACCTACAGTTCATATATACAAATACATTTAGGGTGTGTTATGCATGACAGCGAGTTAAAGTTTTGAATAAAAAGACTTGGTGTCTTGTTGGCTTGCCACCCACTAGTCACTTCTTGGTAGTCTGAATGGACAGGATTGTAGCCCGGAAAATTTTGAGTGTGTATATTACAATTTGGGAATGTATTTTAAAAATTACAAAACAGAAATTTGATTGCAGCAAATAAATTGTTTACGGAAAACATTTCAGTTGGTACTGGTAGCGGAATTACAGTGTGTGAATGAAGTGATTCAAACTTGTGAATAAATGTCACCTGATTAAAACCCCTGCATTGGAAACTGTTTGTTTTTAACTGGCAGTAGAACTGGTCGTCCTGGAAACAGATTTATCCACCGCAAAGGTTCTATACTCCGCTACAAGACAGTCAAGCAGGTTCACTCTGGGTTCCTGTCCGCGCGTTCTTTAGAACAGCAGTGAATTAACCTGAAATTGAAGACGATTGAACCTTACCTTTTATAACGTGCAGTTTACAATTTTGTAATTTGCAGAGTGTCATAGAAAGCAGCACAGCAGTATAAACACTAGAAAACACATTTTTATCAGATAATTTATTGAAAGTTCCTCAGGTTTTGTTAACCAATAGACATATGCGGAGAACATCGGTACCAACTCTCCGATGCGTTGGCTTTGCTACAGGCAGCTGGACAACCAGGCAGCTCAGAATGGCAGCCAAAACTGGATTGGCAGAGTGGGGCTATCATTAACGTTGAGCCCAGAGTAAGGTGTCACTAAAGCAGATGATGGGACATTAATGCATGTGGGAATACCAGAGCGATCAAGACGAAGCACTATGGAGCCATTAGCAGTGTCTTTTTCATGGATATGTGGGTTATGCTAAACATTACCATGTGTAATCGGCAGACTGGTGAATTGACCAATCGTGTTCAAACAAAGAAAAACTTGTAGAATGGCTCTTGCATATAAATAATAATTAATTAATATGCATGTTATTTAATTTGAGTGATTGAATTCTTATTTTTATTTAGAAGTCCTTATTCTGCAGATTAGTCACACAAGGGCCACTAAAAGGCACTTGGTCCATATAAGGGCTTTTGGACCACTTTAACAGTCAGTTGATCTCTCTGTGACATCACAAAGGGATCTTTCACTTTGGCCAATAGGCATGTGTTCACACTGTAGTCCATAGTTAAAGTCGGACTGTGTCTAAGGCAATGCACAATTCAATGTTGTGCATGTAAAAGGAAAAATAAAATAACTGATTTAGTCTTCAAGGAGGGAAAACAACAAAAAAACATAAATGATTGCACAATCCTCGCAAGGCCTTATTCAAAGTTTCAGTCCGCAGTCCATTGACTTTTACGGCACGCCGTTTTTAAATTTAATTTTTTCCATTTTATGCGCGGCACTGAAAAATGAATCACGGCCGATCTCTTGGAGAAATAACTTTTCAAGTGAAAACACCTCAGCTTTTATGTCTTGACTAAATGATGCATAATGTGTGGGGAATTTGGGTAAAGGGGGGGAAGCGTTTTCCCGGCGATCTGGTCAGAACTGGTTGGATAGCGCTGAGTACGTCTCCGTTGCTCGGCTGCCGCGGACGTGAGCACAAATCTCCTTTACGACGTTGTCTCTTAAATAGCTGTCAGTCTAGCGCCTCAGCTGAAGCAGACTCATCCAGTTTCTCCAGCGGCCTCTCCCCCCTGAGTGCAGAATGCGGTCTGAAGGGGTTTTAGTGTACTGTTTTAGTGTACTGTTTAGACACAATTAAATGGGCCTATTTATAAATCACTTTATCACTATGCTGATAGGGTAAGGGCTGGAGAAATGCCACCGCTCATCTACTCAGCAAGGTCTTGCTCTTCTCTCACTGTCCTACATAATTGCATTTATTTTTATTCCTGTTTAAAGAATTACTCAGTGGTCCGTTCATCCATCCATGTTCTAACCACTTAATCCAAGTCAGGGTTGCGGTGGCAACAGGGCAAGCAGAGTAGCTCACACATACCTTTCTCCAGCGACTTCTTCCAACTCATCGCGGTCATATAATATTCAGTAGTAAAAAAAATATAAATTGTTTTGCTATTTTAATCTTTCTATTTGGTAAATGTTTTGGTAATCGGGTGAATTTGGTAGATGTTGAATAGACATATTGTGAAAGAAAAGTAGGCCTATTTGTGCGTAACATCTGTGAGGGGTTAAACCTTCTGTGGTACACATGGCCTTCAATGAGACCATATTTTCAGAGTGATGAAATCTGGTGAAAATGTTTACACAGCTATATTGCTATTGTTTTTTATTTATTTTGTGTGTGTGTGTGTGTGTGTGTGTGTGTGTGTGTGTTTGTGTGCAGTATGTGCTTGCTTTCATGTGTGTCTGTTTGTGAAGGTTTGTTTGCGCGTGCACACATCCGTATGTATGTATGTGCTTGTGTGTGTGCGTGTGTTTTTGTTTATATGTATGTGTGTGTATGTGTGTGTGTGTGTTTATGTAACAGCCACATTGATTGATTAGAGCCCATAAATCCAGAGCACAGACAGTATTAAGTTTACTTTGCACCCTCAGCCAATTAACTTATTTAGTGTCATACAGTACATATGTCATATGTAACAAACGCCCAAAGGCCTAATTCACTTATTTAGTATCATACAGTACATATGTCATATGTAACAAACGCCCAAAGGCCTAATTCTGATTATTGAACAGTACTGTGTCATCAGACTTGCTATCTGTCACTTACAAGCCAATTCCATGCAGTTAACCAAGAGCCTGATTGGTCTGATGGGGCCCAAATAGGGCTAATTGTTTGGCTCCAAGAACATCTGAACCTTCAACCAGATTTTAAAATCATAAGAGAGTTTTTCATTGGATAAAGATTACAATTGAGCACCAACTGTGCTATGATTGGTACACAATATTGCAGTTTCTATTTAAATTAATTAATTCTGTGTGCTCTGAGACAAAGTAATCCATCATCTGAAACAGAAATCAAAGAACCAAAATACTCACAAACAGTGAGTGAATCTTTTCAAACAGTGAGTGAATCTTCTCAAACAGTGAGTGAATCTTCTCAAACAGTGAGCAAATCTTCTCAAACAGTGAGCGAATCTTCTCAAACAGTGAGCGAATCTTCTCAAACAGTGAGTGAATCTTCTCAAACAGTGAGTGAATCTTCTCTTGGGGACAAATGGGGGAATCATTTCAACAAATTGGCTGAGTCAAACTTGTTTTATCATTTGTTATTTATTTATTTAGATATTATGAGGTATTTTTGTGGATATATGCAGTTACATATGCAGTTTATTTAATTTTAAATATTTAAAATGAAATATAGAAAATATAGATCCTGAAATATCAAACGGAAGGGCTGCACGCTTAATGTACAACTTGAGGACATCCCGGGAAAATCTATTTGGGATGAGAGATGACAAATGTAATGTAATTTCGAGAATGAGAGGCAGGACATGTTATTCCTGGTGATGGGAAGCTTTTAATGATTTGAGATGATTCTGGATCTCACTGATTTCGCTTTATATAAAAGAGTTCCACTTGTTTTTGTGTAATTAATGGCAGAAGCTTGAGAGATTGAATATGGCATTAAATTATGCCCTTTTGATTTGCTTTGACATCAGATCAGAGCTTGGAGCAGTGGAGTTGGTCAGTCAGTTTCTTACCATGTTATTTTCTGCACTGGTAACCTGATCTGGCCAGGTTGAGTCTGGGCTAACGGATTAAAACATATACAAGCTCTGCCCTTTGACCTATGAACTCCTTGGCTTTGGAAAAAGACATCTCCATTCCTGGAGGAGCCCATTGAGCTAGATGCAGTTACGGGGGGTCTTTTTGAAGAGCGAGAGTCTTTCCCGGAGGACACGTGATACGAAAGATATAGATTCTCAACCGATGGAAACTTCTGGAGCCGTGACCACACCCACTTATCTCTTTATTATGGGACAGTGTAAGTTATTACAAATGTTTGCCGACATAAAAATTGTCAAACATCTGTTTTCTCGATTCACTTATGCTTTTATCCTAATCCTAAAATGATGTGTAGCCAATCAGATTTGATCAAAGTTGTGTTGACAGACATAGGTACTGTAGCTATGATTGAGCACTTTTCAAAAATGCACTTTACTGTATTATCAGCAGGTTTGTTTGTATGGCCAATGGAGGAAGGAGGTTAAACCAACTACACTAATGTATTGGTGTTTCTCATTTGCGCGGCTACTAAAACTGAAACTAGGCTACTATCATTGAAACTGTCGATATATAGCCTAGGTTTTCACAGTTGTGCAAGACAACATTTTAAACTGGATGATAATAATGATATAATATACAATCTAATATAAGACTTGGAGAACTGAAAATATATTTATTAAAGTACTTTAACAGCCTGTAGGTAGCATATTTATCACATACTGGTAGTGTTATTGTGAAGCGGCACTGTGGAATATTTAACTGTTTTTTTGCCCCTTCCATTTGTGTGCTCGCTTGGGGTCTATTTGAAAATGCCTCGCTGTTGCTCCTCTCTAATTTTCCAAACAATATGACAGTCTCATATATTTAATATATAATTGTCTCTGTTACTGCCACACTGGAATCATCTGTAAGATAGCTAGAGTTCTGCAGTGGAACATTGAATAACTGCCTCACTCTTACCAGGGGGATGTATTTTAGCCCTATTGTGCTATTCAAACACAGCTATTGTGCTCTTGCTTGAGACTTAGTAATGGCGTTTTTTAGGAAGTACGTAGCCTATTTCACTGAATACTGTCATGAATATTGGGCAATGTAATGATTGTGGGGTCATGTTTGCCCCTCTCAGTCAGTACCAATGGTTATGTCACATAACGTAGCATGTTGTGACATTAGAAATGTGTGGGGTCCGGTGTGTGTGTGAGGGGTCTGGTGTGTGTGTGGGGGGTCCGGTGTGTGTGTGTGAGGTCCGGTGTGTGTGTGGGGTCCGGTGTGTGTGTGGGGGGTCCGGTGTGTGTGTGGGGGGTCCGGTGTGTGTGTGTGAGGTCTGGTGTGTGTGTGGGGTCCGGTGTGTGTGTGTGAGGTCCGGTGTGTGTGTGGGGTCCGGTGTGTGTGTGTGTGAGGTCCGGTGTGTGTGTGGGGGGTCCGGTGTGTGTGTGGGGTCCGTCACAACATGCTCTCTGTGCGCCTCAGCCGGCTTCAGTCTAGTCTGTCACTCAAATAACCGCTTATAAAAAATACAAAATAAAATAATAAAATAAAAAGAAAACTCTCACATCACTTGACATGATCTGCTAAACATGGCAAAGAACAGCAGCTTAGGTAGAGAGAGCGCGGTTATTGAACGTCGGAAAACCGGCCTGATATTGAGCCAAAAGAGAGAGAAGGGAGCATCCATCTGTTTATTCATTGATGAGGCTGGCTGGACCCTCGGGGTGTAGCAGGCGCGCCGATGCGCTTTTCGCGAGACGTGACAGAAACGGGCGGAATAAATACGCATCAACGTCCGGCCCTCGCTCGGGACACCGGTGCCTAGTCACTGTGAAATCATGCAGTTCAAAGCAATCAAAGCATCTCATCGAAAATGATTGCTAAATCGAACAGCCAGGACAGCCACTCAGCCCAGCAAGTTTTACGGCCCTAATCCAGCGGTTCTTCTTTAATGTATTTTTTATGACGGTGCCAGTCACTAATAATCTGCAATGACTATTTCCAGAGAAAATGGAGGCTGTCAGACGGGCGACGCTGTGCCAGACCCCCTTAATTCATGCCCGGAGCCCCCGCACGCTGTTAAATGGCCAACGGTAATGGAGGCAGGGGAAGCCAGCCAGGATCGGAGGAGAAACACATCTCCAAATTTCTGATAATGCTTGTGAGGCTGCCAGCCATGAACCCCTCTTTTGTCTTCTGTTTTTTTTCTGTCGTTTCTCTCTCCCCCTGTCTAATTGTTTCCTCTTTCTTGGTACCTGTTGGGACGCACCTGTCTTATTAACATTCTCCCGACCGCGCCCTTTTCTCCCCCGCCCTTGTTTGAGTAGCCGCCGCGATCGTATAAAAACCCGCGGCGTTGTAAATTCCAAAGGCCGCCTGCGGTAAATGACCAACCGTGGAACAAAATCATAAAGAAGAGGAATGCTGAATGAGGCAACAGAACAAGCAGTAACGATCCATAAGTGTCCAGAGTTTAAAAACGACAGGGTTGGGTATTTAATATTGTATGCTATAAAGTGCACTCTGTTACGCAATGAAAAATTAAAACAAACAGAAATACTTTAGTGTTGTGGAAATGTTAAAATGCGGATGTACTGGAGTGAATATAATATATATATATATATACTAGGCCTATATATATTTAAATGCCACTGAGCATGAGGCCTGTGAAATTCCTCCAGAATACCACGGCTATTGTGGTTTGGTCATATTCCATGTTGTCAGGTTTTCATCAGATAATGTGTACATTCTGGCACTAGAACATTTACTGAATGATACAGTTCAGCTCCAAGGCAATTATCTCCAAGGTCCAACTGTCAAACTAATATGGGAACACTTATATTATTATTTCGGAGCTCAGATATGTGTGAATCTGCTGTTTATAAAGGCTGAAACAAGTAAGCTTAGTTTCCCTGGGTGCTAAAATGCATATATTTAATCATAGATGAGTGAACATTGCATTATAATTAATAGATGTGTTGCACAGTTTTTTTATCACAGGTACGTCTTTGCTTCCATCACAGCAATGCACATTGTCAATCAATCCCATTGGGCAGTTTTAACGACTTTGCTGGCCGAGTTTTTCTCTGTAAAGTCAGGCTGTCAGCGAGCTACTGTGGACAGGGACTGATATAAGACACAATCATGAGATAAATATTCAATGCCTCCAAAGCCATCTGCAACCTGAATGATCAGGGAAGAAAATGCATGTTCAGTAGGAAAATTATATTTCAGTTTAAGCCCTTTTGCGCAAATGCCAAACGTGGTCAATTTTCACCTATTTATGGGGTGTTCTATTTAAGGCTTTATAACTCCAGGTGAGAGCATCACAGAGACTTGGGATATGGCTTAAATGAAACAAGACAGTTGTATCATTTACAATACTACAGTCCAACTACTACAAATCTATGATGCTAAATATAGGCAGTGTACCCTGCTGTCTCTTAGCATCTCCAAATGTATCCAAAATGGCTAAATTATGCACAGCAGTAAATTATGCAGTAATGATATATTTAACTACAAATCTACTGTTTTGGCTCATAAAACTCACTTTTGCATCGTGTTCAAGTGGGGATCTTTTCATCAGTATAGGGGGATAAATATCAATTAGTCTAAACACCTATCCAAAATGAATACAACATTTAGTGTCCATTATAAAGCATATACACATTCATACTCACTTCAAGAAAGTTTTACATTCATCTATCACTAATGCACAGTATGTTTGAATGAGTATTTTTCATTCCCTGAGTATCAAATATTGCCCAGGAAGATACTATGCCACACAGTGCATGTTATGTACGATAAGATTACAATAAAAATTCCACCATCAGGAAATGCAGGCAAATGTTCTATAAACATGACTGAGACACCTATGAACGCTTACACTACATTATGTGAAATGCACTCAAAATGTAAAAATAACAATATTGAACATGTGGCACAACCTCTCTTATATGTCTAAGCAGGCGAGGATTTTCTCTTGTCTTGCTGACAAGTTAGTAAATTAGTAAAAACTCGCCTCGGCGAGTGAATGTACATTCTAAGATGCTTGCATTAAATTAAACTGAAAATAATAGAAATTATGTTACGCCCGGCTTTAATTTATTGTTCAGAGCATGCAATAAGACATTGCAAACACCGTCGCTTAGGTAATAATGTGCTATATTGGATTTAAAAAATTATGAATGAAACCAGAATGAACTGGGATGAATGAGACAGGTTTGCAGAGTATGGGGGGTATTATGTTTCAGATAGTGTAATAGTGTTCTCACACGGATTGTCCCAGACAATAAATGACTGTTGGATTTTGAAAGGGATATCTCTGTGTAAAACCAATGGTAGGATTGGATATTTATTTCATGTTTAGTGAAAACTCAACATACACACAGGCCAAGGGTGCAGAACTAAATGCACAAATAACTCATTCAAAAACAACACCAGCGGTCTGGAAAATAAGTAAAAAAGGATGAACAGATGCAAGACGCAAACTGAATTATGTTGCGTCACATTCATTTAACAGACACTCTTGTAATTTGCAACTTGTCTTGAACACAACAAAGTACGAAAGTGTGCTTAAAAGGTTTTTAACAGTTACAGTATCTTCAAAATAGCACAATTAACACTCTTAGGCCTCGTAGCAGCCAAAATATCTAATAATAATGTTGTTTTTAATTAATCATCAATAACTATTTTCTGCTCATTTCTTCTTCCACACACCACTCATGTCCTCCTGTGATGCCCTCCCTCTGAGCCCTCACTCTGAGCCCTCCCTCTGAGCCCTCCCTCTGAGCCCTCACTCTGAGCCCTCCCTCTGAGCCCTCACTCTGAGCCCTCCCTCTGCGCCCTCCCTCTGAGCCCTCACTCTGAGCCCTCCCTCTGAGCCCTCACTCTGAGCCCTCCCTCTGAGCCCTCACTCTGAGCCCTCCCTCTGAGCCCTCCCTCTGAGCCCTCCCTCTGAGCCCTCCCTCCCTCTGAGCCCTCACTCTGAGCCCTCCCTCTGAGCCCTCACTCTGAGCCCTCCCTCCCTCTGAGCCCTCACTCTGAGCCCTCCCTCTGAGCCCTCACTCTGAGCCCTCACTCTGAGCCCTCCCTCTGAGCCCTCCCTCTGAGCCCTCACTCTGAGCCCTCACTCTGAGCCCTCCCTCTGAGCCCTCCCTCTGAGCCCTCCCTCCCTCTGAGCCCTCCCTTTGAGCCCTCCCTCCCTCTGAGCCCTCCCTCTGAGCCCTCCCTCCCTCTGAGCCCTCCCTCTGAGCCCTCACTCTGAGCCCTCACTCTGAGCCCTCCCTCTGAGCCCTCACTCTGAGCCCTCCCTCTGAGCCCTCCCTCTGAGCCCTCACTCTGAGCCCTCCCTCTGAGCCCTCACTCTGAGCCCTCCCTCTGAGCCCTCCCTCTGAGCCCTCACTCTGAGCCCTCCCTCTGAGCCCTCACTCTGAGCCCTCCCTCTGAGCCCTCACTCTGAGCCCTCCCTCTGAGCCCTCACTCTGAGCCCTCCCTCTGAGCCCTCACTCTGAGCCCTCACTCTGAGCCCTCCCTCTGAGCCCTCCCTCTGAGCCCTCCCTCTGAGCCCTCCCTCTGAGCCCTCCCTCTGAGCCCTCCCTCTGAGCCCTCACTCTGAGCCCTCACTCTGAGCCCTCCCTCTGAGCCCTCCCTCTGAGCCCTCCCTCCCTCTGAGCCCTCCCTCCCTCTGAGCCCTCACTCTGAGCCCTCCCTCTGAGCCCTCCCTCTGAGCCCTCCCTCACTCTGATCCCTCACTCTGAGCCCTCACTCTGAGCCCTCCCTCTGAGCCCTCCCTCACTCTGAGCCCTCCCTCACTCTGAGCCCTCCCTCTGAGCCCTCCCTCACTCTGAGCCCTCACTCTGCGCCCTCACTCTGAGCCCTCACTATGAGCCCTCCCTCTGAGCCCTCACTCTGAGCCCTCACTCTGAGCCCTCACTCTGCGCCCTCACTCTGAGCCCTCATTCTGAGCCCTCCCTCTGAGCCCTCCCTCTGAGCCCTCACTCTGAGCCCTCCCTCTGAGCCCTCACTCTGAGCCCTCACTCTGAGCCCTCACTCTGAGCCCTCACTCTGAGCCCTCACTATGAGCCCTCCCTCTGAGCCCTCACTCTGAGCCCTCCCTCTGAGCCCTCACTCTGAGCCCTCCCTCTGAGCCCTCCCTCTGAGCCCTCCCTCTGAGCCCTCACTCTTTTATTTGTTATATTCAGTTGTGGGGCACTCACTGAAAGCCCATAAAATAAAGGTCTTTATAAAGTTTTATTGTATCCTCCATAACCTGTCACAACAGCTCAAATGTGAGTAGCAGCTAAGGGCATACGCACAGGCCTATATCTAATGATTGCTTATGAAACTCCAGACTCTGCCTTATGAAGGACTGCCACTCCAACAATCTCCTCCTTTTTAATATGAACACAATAAACTAGCATTTGCATTTATATAGAGCTTTCACCAGCGGCATATCCAAGCCCCTCAAAACAGCTGAGGTTCATATTGATTATTACCTCTGGAAAAAATTAAGATAAGAAAGTAATCCTATAAAAAATAATAATACGTTCTTGTTACCACAGACTAGGTGTACGGAATGGCTACGTATCTCTCTTGATAGAAACAACATAACAAATGTATAATGTATTATTTTTGTTTTAAAATGCATAGTCCAAGTCATGGATTTACCTCCAGTGACCAATGACGCAGACACGTTTTGAAGATGGGGGATTTAGTCTTTTTGAGTCATTCTGTCTCATAATTCGCATTAGATAGTAAGAAAACAATGAGTAAACAAATGGTAGTTGTTACGGGCTTTGTGGCCCTGTACGGACTATAGGGAAGAGAGGCCTTTTTATGCATTCTAAACATATGTATGTCTGTGTAAATGTTGGGCTGGTCTGATATCCTTTCAAGGAGATTGCATTGCACATACATGCATACATGCATGTATACCTACATACATATGACATAGCACATGCATGCATACATACCGGACTTCCTCCTTTCCTTAGTTGAAGGACTCTTTATTCCCAATGAATGCTGGTTCCTATGCTGCTGACTGCATGCACTTTCTTTGTTCCCAATGAATGCTGATTCCTATGCTGCTGACTGCATGCACTTTCTTTTTTCCCGTGCATTTGCTCACGGAGAAATGCCAGAAAAACTTTAGACTGAAAATATAAAAGATGTCTGTCTCTGGTCTCTTGCTGTGTACTCTCATTGTATATATTGACAGACTGGGAGATGAGAGGAGAGGAAAGAGTAGAGAAGAAAATTTATAGAAGCGTCATCACAACTCCTCATGAAAGTTTGGCTGTTGAGCTTGAGGGCAGAACACCATGAGTTTGGCTGTTGAGCATTAAGGCAGAACACCATGAGTTTGGCTGTTGAGCATTAAGTCAGAACACCATGAGTTTGGCTGTTGAGCTTGAGGGCAGAACACCATGAGTTTGGCTGTTGAGCATAAAGGCAGAACACCATGAGTTTGGCTGTTGAGCTTGTGGGCAGAACACCATGAGTTTAGCTGTTGAGCATTAAGGCAGAACACCATGAGTTTGGCTGTTGAGCTTGAGGGCAGAACACCATGAGTTTGGTTGTTGAGCATAAAGGCAGAACACCATGAGTTTGGCTGTTGAGCATAAAGGCAGAACACCATGAGTTTGGCTGTTGAGCTTGAGGGCAGAACACCATGAGTTTGGCTGTTGAGCTTGTGGGCAGAACACCATGAGTTTGGCTGTTGAGCTTGAGGGCAGAACACCATGAGTTTGGCTGTTGAGCTTGAGGGCAGAACACCATGAGTTTGGCTGTTGAGCTTGAGGGCAGAACACCATGAGTTTGGCTGTTGAGCTTGTGGGCAGAACACCATGAGTTTGGCTGTTGAGCTTAAAGGCAGAACACCATGAGTTTGGCTGTTGAGCTTGTGGGCAGAACACCATGAGTTTGGCTGTTGAGCTTGTGGGCAGAACACCATAAGTTTGGCTGTTGAGCTTGTGGGCAGAACACCATGAGTTTGGCTGTTGAGCTTGAGGGCAGAACACCATGAGTTTGGCTGTTGAGCTTGAGGGCAGAACACCATGAGTTTGGCTGTTGAGCTTGAGGGCAGAACACCATGAGTTTGGCTGTTGAGCTTGTGGGCAGAACACCATGAGTTTGGCTGTTGAGCTTAAAGGCAGAACACCATGAGTTTGGCTGTTGAGCTTGTGGGCAGAACACCATGAGTTTGGCTGTTGAGCTTGTGGGCAGAACACCATGAGTTTGGCTGTTGAGCTTGTGGGCAGAACACCATGAGTTTGGCTGTTGAGCTTGAGGGCAGAACACCATGAGTTTGACTGTTGAGCATTAAGGCAGAACACCATATGTGTAGAGTGTGCAAAATGGAGGGAGAGGATATTTATTTATTCGGGAAGTGAAAAAACAGACGGACACGGATGCACATCGGAGAAGACGGAGTAAACGTTAGCGTTAATGACGGAGAAACTCAACCCCCCCCTCCCCCCCTTCCCCTCTACCTGCCCCTTAGGAGCCCTGGACGTGACAAGAAACAAACAGTATTCTGACACATCCTTCTAATTAGCGTAATTACCTCGCTGTTATTATGTGGCCGGACAGTAGCACGGCAGGTCTTTCAGATGGCTACAGCTGTGACCTCTTTTGGACAACACCAGCTGTCAGTAATTACCTGCCGCATCACCGCGACGAAGCCCCCTTCTGTCCTTGAGTGCCTTTGTCACCGCAAATCCTGTCCTCAAACACGGTGTTACTCTTCTTGTTTTTCGCAGAGACAGGGTTTGTGTGTTTGTGCTTTAAGGCGAAGGTTCCCCTGAGTGTTTTGGTCCATTAAGCCGCGTAGACCGCCGGCTTCACCATAACTCTAACTAAAGCAGAGGCTCACAACAGAATCTTTGACCGTCTAAATGTAGACGTGTTTATTTCGTCTGGAAATAGAGACGCGCTTTTTTTCCGCTCGCTCGTCCCTGGCACAGTCGGAACAAAGTGACAAATCAAATCGACGTCTTATTTCGCTCGCAGAAAACAAATTTAATTGCTTTGGATTAACCAAAGATAATTTGCTGCAATCATTGACAACAAAATGTGCACTGATCTGTCCCTGTCAAAGTTTTTTCCACTCCATTGGAGATAAAGTATCTGTGACTGTTCGAGTGAAAATAATGTTGCAGTATATTGTGTTGCGTCCAGCCTTCTCTTTTTTTTTGAGAAGCCATGTATATTTATCGTCCTGGAATATAATGTTCACCATAATTATTATTTTTTGTATTGGTTTCATGAGGATACGCCCTTTTTATCCCGCTAAATGACATGTTAATTCATACAGCTGTAGGTATATTTCATGAAACAATGCAGGGATTTGAGCCCGCGATGCTAACTCACTTTTCTAACCCCGCATCTGGACAGCTACAAATCTGCAGATTTCCATTGTTTGCCGTTTATTCACTCCTTTATTTATTTAATAGGGACATAACAATGTACATTGATAACAAGTTACATGGACACAGGAAGTTACATGGACACAGGAAGTAGTTATGAGCAAGGGCTGCTGTGACCAGAATGGCAAAATCTTTCTGCCACTATTATTTTTATTATTGCTTTATTTGTTTGATGACATATTTTGGAGGGACCAGCTTGAAACATTCTAGTTCAAAAATACCCCTCTCTCTCACACACATACACCCTGCCAATTCTGGTGTTCTCTGGCAAATGCCAATCGAGCTGCACGGTGCTGGGCTGTGAGCACAGGTCACAGTGACGTCGGGCCCTCATGACATCCTCATGGAGTCTGTTTCTGACATTTTGGTCAGAAACATGCACACGAGTAGCCCGCTGGAGGTCATTTTGTAGGGCTCTGGCAGTGCTCCTCCTGTTTTTCCTCGCACAAAGGAGCAGATACCGGTCCTGCCGCTGGGTTGTTGCCCTTCTACGGCCCTGTCCAGCTCTCCTCGTGTAATGGCCCATCTCCTGGTATCTCCTCCATGCTCTTGAGACTGTGCTGGGAGACACAGCAAACCTTCTTGCGACGACACGTATGGATGTGCCATCCTGGAGGAGCTGGACTCCCTGTGCAACCTGAATGGGCTGCAGGTACCGCCTCATGCTACCAGTAGTGACAAGGGCACTAGCAAAATGCAAAACTAGAAAAAAATCAGTCAGGAAGGATAAGAATAGAGAAATGGTCTGTGGCCACCACCTGCAAAACCATTTACTTTTTGGGGGTTGTCTTGCTGTTGCCTCTCCTGTCCATCTGTTGTCACTTTCATTTGCATCAAAGCAGGTGAAATTGATTCACAATCGTTTCCTAACTGGACAGATCGATATCCCAGAAGTTTAATTGACTTGGTGTTATACTGTGTTGATTAAGTGTTCCCTTCATTTTTTTGAGCAGTGTATTTTCACAAATGCGATGTGTAACTAAACACAGAATAAACACAATCCCATCGGCACACCTCAGCGACCCCCTTTTCACAAAACGTGTGACAATATAACTCGAGATTCCCCACAACTGTTTAGAATGAGGGTCAGCCACGCCCACACTGAAGTCTGATTTGATTTGGTTATTTTGTTTGGACTGTGGTTAGAGGTTTGGCTGGGTTGTTTTTGCAGGCACTCAGACAATGGCTGGGTTGTTGATGCAGGCACTCAGACAATGGCTGGGTTGTTGATGCAGGCACTCAGAGCTGTGGTTGGGTTGTTCATGCAGGCACTCAGAGCTGTGGCTGGGTTGTTGATGCAGGCACTCAGAGCTGTGGCTGGGTTGTTTTTGCAGGCACGTCGGTTATGAAAGTGACGGCGTCAGATGCGGATGACCCCACATACGGCAGCAGCGCTCGGGTGGTGTACAGTGTCCTGGAGGGAGAGAAGTTCTTCACCGTGGATAACCAGACTGGTAAGTACAGACACGCACGCACGCACGCACGCACGCACACGCACACACGCACACTGCACACTACACACGCACACTACACACACACACACCAGACTGGTGAGTACTGCCTGGTAACACTTTTTAGTGTAGCGAGCAGATGCTCTAATTTCATCATCTTTCACTTACATTTTTATATACTGTGTCATCATGTTCATTTGGCTTTCAGTGCTACATGATGCACGCACACACACACACTACGCACACGCACACACACACACTACGCACACGCACACACGCGCGCTCGCACGCGCACACACGCGCGCTCGCACGCGCACACACGCACGCACGCACACACTTGCATGCGCACACGCACACACACGCACACACATGCACACTCACACACGCACACGCACGCACACACACGCACACACATGCACATACATACACACACACACACTCGCGTGCACATGCGCACATGCACAGACACGCACACACACACACACACACACACTAATCACACACATAAATGGCATGTTTTGATACTCTCATTGGCTTAACATTCCAATGAGAAAAGCGTGTAATGAGGAGGACAGGCGGATGAATGGTGAGAGTTCTGCTTCAAGGATCTTATTTGCACTTGGCATCCTCGAGTTCTCATCCTTATTTTCACATGTTTGTGCGGTGTACATTAAGCACATGAACAGAGGCTTCACTCTCATGCTTCTGTTCCAGCATGCGCACAAAATGGCTTATATTTTACTTCAATGGGATGCACCTGTTAGCCGGAATATCGCCTGAGTACAAGTATGGAGCTAAACTGATTCAACCGATATCCATGCGTTCACCAATATGTTTTTTTGTTTTTTTTATAGCTTTGAAAATATAACATAAAACACAGCTGCATAACAAATATATCATGATTATGTATTTTGCCTTTCAAGGATTTAGTATGGTATTATTCTATAGTGCCAATATAGTGCAATATATTAGCTAATCAGGAGCATTTGCGCTTGATGCTGGCTTGTTTCTCACTGTGAAAATAAGGCTTTTTATATTACGCCATGATTTAATTCCCCCTTTGACCGCGTGATCACTTTGATCAGTCCCCCTCACAGGCGATGTGCTAATGCACAGAGTCTCCGCCTGGTTTACACACACGAGTCCCTGCCTGGTTTACACACACGAGTCCCCGCCTGGTTTACACACAGAGTCTCCACCTGGTTTACACACACGAGTCCCCGCCTGGTTTACACACACGAGTCTCCGCCTGGTTTACACACCAGTCCCCGCCTGGTTTACACACACGAGTCCCCGCCTGGTTTACACACACGAGTCCCCGCCTGGTTTACACACACGAGTCCCCGCCTGGTTTACACACACGAGTCCCCGCCTGGTTTACACACACGAGTCTCCGCCTGGTTTACACACACAAGTCTCCGCTGAGTGTAATTTCATTGGAGAACAGTGGGATCTTTGAGACACAGAGCAGACTCTGTAGCCCTGGGGGAAAGGGCTAAACTTTTAATGATTTCTTTCTTCGGTCTCCTTGGTTTGATTTGGTTGACCGCGGTGCCGGAATGATGAATGACCCTGACTCACAGGAGCTCAGGCCGGCCCATCCTCCGGCTCTCAGCTCCCGGGAATGCTGGAACAGGCCAATCTGGAAAAGGTTACCAGAGAGAGAGAGAGAAAGAGGGAGAGAGAGAGAGAGATGGGCAGCTGGGCACCTCTCAGATGTGCTTCTACTTCAAGTAGGGCTCTCTTTCTCTCTCTCTCTCTCCCTTTCTCTTTCACACTACCATACATGCTACCATACAAGCTACCATACACGCTACAATACATGCTATCATACATGCTACCCTACATTCTACTCTACACGTTACCATACATGTTACCCTACACGTTACCCTAACACTACCCTACAAACTACCCTACACGTTACCCTGGCTGCATGCTACCCTGCATTCTACCCTGTTGTGTAGTACTTTCAAGAGCTCCAGAAATGTACTTTCAAGAGCTAAATGTTATAAAGGCTTATATTTTTTGTTTGAAAAGGGTTTGAATGTTGATAATAAAACATTTAATTTATTGTCTTTCTTCTTTTGCAAAAGCTTGTCGCATTGTGTTTTGGTGGAGGACAGCCGGGTTTCAGGCTTGCAGGCTTTTTGACCAGTTATTGAATGTGAACTGTTACGACGACCGTAAATTACATAAATGATAACCTTAGATCTGCAAGGCAGATCTGTGAATATAATTTTTCAGCTGCACTGTAAATCTAGCGCACACAATGGACCAATGGCGAGGAGAGAGCCATCAAATGGGATGAAATGGGGTATGAAGGCGACATCTCACCCGGGAACACAGCCCTATTTTTCACCGCCTTTGTCACCGTCTGACAGGCGAATAAGCCCGTGTTTTATTGCGCGCTCTTTTCAGCGCACTAGAACAAAAATAAGTTATCGGCCGGCGTGGCACTTTTAAGTCTGAGCGCACACATAATCACACAAATTGCGGGGGAGCGTTCTGTCATCTTCCTCCTGTTTATTTTTCTCTCTCAGCCGTCAGAGTAAATCTGCCACCTTAGGAGCCGAGCCCGTTCCAGCCAGCGTGGCCTCCTGTGAAATGTCACACATTTGCATATTGTTGTTTTAAACTTCCTGTTGACTGCTGCGCGGCGCGAACGTGTCCTTTGGCAGTGAGAATGAACCGTGATTGTGTGGAAGGTGAGTGTGTGGCTGAAGGATAACCCTAAAATTCACTGTAATGCCGATCAGAGTCACCCAGACATCCTCACCTATGTAATGTTATTGGTACACCGCTCATGCCTGCTCCCTGTGTAAATGGCTGTGGTTACCATGGCTAATAGTCTTATAAAATTCTGAAATTTACTACTGGGAACACCTGCTTGCTGTACAAACGACTGGATATTGTGGGCTTGGGCAGGAATGTAAATTTGTTTTGTAAGTGGACAACAACCTGACTATATCTTCTGTACTCTGCCGAGCCAAGTAGGCAGAGTGTGTTCTCTTGTGTCGCTAACTAACGTTAGCATTAACTAGCTGAAATGGGGGGAAAAGCTCACAGTGAGGGTAAGGAAAATAAAACTAAAAAACCTAATCATGTCCTGGGAACAGCTGACAATCCATACCTGGCCATCTGCATCTAAAATACCCCCATTTGACCTGACAAACTTCACAATAATAGGAAACATCTAACTTAATAATTTTTTTTAAATACCGTGTAGGCTACTACGCTAAATTAAAAACATTGCGACCTAGCTTGTTTGTGGTTGCTAGGATACTAAAAGCCGTCATTGTTTGTTGGAACTATTTTCATAGCGGAGGCTAGAAACGGACAAACATGTGTAATAAACTTCTATGGTAGAAAATGAAGAAACAACTCAGTGAATGATGTCCAACCTCCCAGATCAGACATCAGCCCTGAAATTAAATATGTTATTCCCATTTCCAATGGCAATCAATTCAGTGCTTTCCATTTATTCTGTCAACATGATTTTCAGTACAGATTTAAGGGATTCACCACGTAAGACTAGGCTCCGCCCCCTCTGGCAGTGAGGGCCTGACGGTGTCCTTGCATGCGCGAGCAAACCATGTGACCTTTCCGTCCGTCTCATCCCTAGGAGTGATTCTGACCGCGGTGTCCGATCTGGACCGGGAAACTCAGGATCGCTACGAGCTGGTTGTCAAGGCGACGGACATGGCAGGCCAAATGGGCGGGCTCTCCGGATCCACCACTGTGACCATCGTGGTCACGGACGTCAATGACAATCCGCCTCTCTTTCCACAGAGTGAGTAATTTGGAAAGGGGGGGAAGAAAGAGTTCTTTAGAAAAGCCGAGTGACCTTTAAGTTGATATGTAGCACAATGCACATTCCTTAGTGTGGTTCAAGCATAGGCGAGCAGCTAGGAAAATTGAGTTTCAGATCTTTTATAGATGCTGAGTTCAGTCCGCTAATGCTAAAATTGACCGTAGATTGAGTTCCTGGCCTACGGACTTAGCGAATTATTAGAAAAGTGAAAATGTTAGCTTAGCTTTCAAATATACCGCAGTGTATCGAGCAATCATAGACGCCGTGTGCGTTACGGGTCGTAACAATCCACAGAGAATCTCAAAGATTGATACTGAATTGGAATTGAGTGTTTGTGAATAAGTAGGTCTACAGCTTGACACAAAAATAGATAAATACACTGGGAGGTAAATTACCCAGAGTTCTCTTATCACATTGCAAATCTGAGAGACGACCTGGTGGGTGGTGGAGACACACAGCTGGAATACTCGTGAGTTTACTAAGCTCCCAAAAAGACCGGCTCTATTTGATGTCAACAGGCTTTTTTCCTTTCTGTTCTATGCATTAGAAACATTTACATTACGGCTCTGAGATGTGGCTTAAACTGTCACATCGCTCTTTCTCTTTCTGCGAGCCCCTTCTCAGCCACACGAAAGCTTCTTAATGCTCCATCAAAACCATATCCTCAAAGCCCAGAGTATTCGGAATTTTTTTGGGGTTTTTTAACAATTCTTTTTTAACAATAACATTTTAAGTGCTCAAAAAAGGAGATCATATGTTACAAGAAACAACATGTTCCATATGTGAACCCCGAGGAAAATTGTGTTGTGCACTGAGGCAGCCTGAAACGTGGATGTTGCTTCTTGCTTCTTTGGATTGTGTAGAACTATTATCAAAAGAAGAGTTGCCAAGGATACTGAAGAGATTATTTTTTTGCAGGTTTGTTTGAAGCAACAAAAAAAAAAAAAAGCAAACAAAAATAACAGATGTGTCGAGTAGCAAACAAAAAAAACAGATATGTCTCTCAAACAAAATCCACGTTACACCAAATAAATATGCAGACACATCTTATTTCACCGTGTTCCTTTCTTAGTTTTTCAGTCGTATTCTGTAGTGTTTATTCTGTAGTATTTATTTGTCAACTGAGGTACACAATTTATGAGAACAATGATAATAAATCAGTGAAGATGCATAACATTTTCTGAAAGAGGACAACATTGCTTTTAATAGAATTTACATGCGTACATGGAGGACAAACGGTCTCCACAATATCTGTTGCTTCTTTTTGGCTCACGGAACGAGAGCAGCTGAGTCAGCACATTCTGAATTACCCCCGTGAGAAAAACTATATCAATCTCTAATATAGCATGAGCCAAACAATGGGGTTTCTGTTAAGCAAAGTTAATAAGGTAATATAGAAGTAAAAAGGATCTACTTCCATGAATGTTTTATGAATGTTATGGTTATATAGAAGAGGCAGGTCAGCATATCTGTTTTTCAGTAATAATACGCTCACTTTTTGATATGAGAACGGTCCTTCTTTTCTGCTTGTTATACTTTGCTTTGTGTTCAGAAGAAACACACTAGCATTATATTTTTTTCTTCAACTGTGGTTCATACACAGAAACATATTCATGCACTCGCGACTCGTGACTAAATATGCTTAAGTGATGATACATATATACTGCATATATATATATACACTAGCACTTTGAGTTTGAAAGGATACAATGACAGTGAGGTTGAAGTGCAGACTGTCAGCTTTGATTTGAAAGTATTGTCATCCATATCGGATGAACCGTTTAGAAAATATAGAACCTTTGGTCCATAGTCCCCCCCATTTTCGGGCATAAAATATATATATATATATATATATACATATACACAAGTGTACAAGTGTATACAAAGCCTGGTGAGTGTGCTTTGAAGCTGTGAGACTGAGGGGGGTCTCTCCCCCCCCACAGAGATGTACCAGTTTTCTCTTTCGGAGGGGGCCGCGGTGGGCACATCGGTGGGAAGGGTGATGGCCACGGATGCAGACATGGGGGAGAACACGGACATGAGCTACCTTATTAAAGACCAGGAGGGCGGGGAGCTGTTCCGCGTCACCACCGACGGGGACACCCAGGAGGCCATCATTACTGTCCGCAAGGTGTGTGTTTTTCTCTCTCTCTGACACACACACACACACACACACACACACACACACACACACACACCTGCATACACACACCAGGAGGCCATCATTACTGTCCGCAAGGTGTGTGTTTTTCTCTCTCTCTGACACACACATACACATACACACACACACACACACACATGCGCACACAAAAATGCATGCACACACACACACACCTGCATACACACACCAGGAGGTCATAATTTCTGCACACACACACACACACACGCTCACAAACACACACCACACACACGTTTCCACGTATGTGCACACTTACGCACATCCACACGCACAAGGACACACACACGCGCACACACACACGCACACACACCCACACACACACACACACACAACCTACTGGAGAACGAAGTGGGAAATGTGATTTTTGGGAAAGTTACACAGAGGTTAAATGGTTTTGGTGGTAAATCTAAGCTACAGTTTAAAGGCCTTGATTCAATCATTTGTTCTTGACTTTGTCTTGACTTACAAATAAATACAAGTGTTACTTTTTTATTCTGCACTGACACAGTTCTGTGGGTTACTTTCTTTATTAGACTATCTGCTTTTAAACATTATATTCCAGATGAATTGCCATCTATCTATGGCTTGGATTTCATTGCATTCCTTTTATTCAATACAGGACTTCAGAAATCACCCAAATTATCTCTCCAAATTGTGCTTGTGAAGTGAAAAAAGTATAACGTTCACATTTTTTAAAGTGAAGGGCGAATGCTGATTGATTTAGGCCTCAGAGTGTTTTCAGAATGAAATGGAGCGCTGATTTCAAACGGAGATTCCGCCCTCTTAGCACGCTCACTTTGTACCCCTTAGTTTTCCAGTAGCAAGCGGTTTGGCAGCTGCTCTTATTAGCAATCACAGAAGAAACAGTCCAATGCTTTTATACATTCTGCTCTCATTGCATGCACAGTTTCCTCTCTCCACCTCTTAATTTGCTGGCTTCCTATCACTTACACTGACAATTTGAGCTGTTTGAGAATCAGGCAATGGAGCGATGGGTCTCGGTGCATTCTCCTCTCTGGCCTTACACTTTGAGATTGTGTTTGAGTGGGAGATTGTGTTTGAGTGGGAATCAATGTCTCTGTCACTCCCGTACATCATTGGCAAATTTGACCCAAGCCACATTGAACCCAAGCTGGTGGGCCCAAGCTCCTTTTGCATTATGCTCCAGCCTCTAGCAAACTCAGGGCATATCAAATACCATTGCGTCAACATTGCAATGCATTCTGGGTACCACTGGCTTTTTTTTATGGATTCAAACATGACGGGCTATGAGGAGCTGTTTTTATTTCTGCTTCTAGCGTTATTATTTTCTTTAAAAACACCTTTGGCAACACAGACATGCAGAATTGAAGAATAGACTATCTAAGAACCCAATTATCTTGTGTGTGTCTAATGTAAATATAATCTAATCTCAAAGAATAGATTATCAATCCACTTCAAGAAGAATCAGGGAGGAATATGGTTTAAAAATTCCAGATTTGAATAATAACTGAACACGTGCAAAAGCTCCAGCAATGGGGTCCAGCACAGGTCTGGCTCGCCTCGAAGTTGCCGATGCAAAAGGGATATTAGTGCTCTCCTCTCAGGGATTGTGTTGGAGTAGCAAGCGATGCTGCCGTCCTCTCAAAGTGCTCTCTTCTCAGTCCTTAGACTATGAGAGCAAACGCACCCACAACGTGGTGGTGGAGGCCGTGAACAAGCATGCGGACCCCCGTTTCGTGGACCTGGGCTCCTTCCGTGACCAGACCATTGTGCGGGTCACCGTGACGGACACGGACGAGCCCCCCTTATTTCGCCCAGCGGATGGGGCAATCATGGAGGTGCAGGAGGACGCCCGGCTGGGGGCGCTGGTGGGAATCGTCACGGCGATGGACCCTGACATGGAGAACGCTCCCGTCAGGTACGACAGACAGGCAGAGTGAGGCTCTCACAAAAGCACATACACAAAAGAAGATCCTGTACACTGTACCACCATGTAGTTAATAAACATTGCATTCTGGTAAACCCCCATTGGACACTCCAAAAGGTAAGTAGACATGTGGAGAGGTGACGAAAAAATTATAATGTTCCAAAATTTGTGTGAGTTGTTTGTGTGGTTTTGTTAAAATGTACAAAAGTATAAATGTATTTTACACCTCTTAAGACTAACCTGATAGTCTAGACCAGTGATTACCTATGTATGCAATCCCAGAATTTTGAGACTAACCTGATAGTCTTGACCAGTGATTACCTATGTATGCAATCCCAGAATTTTGAGACTAGCCTGATAGTCTAGACCAGTGATTACCTATGTATGCAATCCCAGAATTTGAGACTAACCTGATAGTCTAGACGAGTGATTACCTATGTATGCAATCCCAGAATTTGAGACTAACCTGATAGTCTAGACGAGTGATTACCTATGTATGCAATCCCAGAATTTGAGACTAACCTGATAGTCTAGACGAGTGATTACCTATGTATGCAATCCCAGAATTTGAGACTAACCTGATAGTCTAGACGAGTGATTACCTATGTATGCAATCCCAGAATTTGAGACTAACCTGATAGTCTAGACGAGTGATTACCTATGTATGCAATCCCAGAATTTGAGACTAACCTGATAGTCTAGACGAGTGATTACCTATGTATGCAATCCCAGAATTTGAGACTAACCTGATAGTCTAGACGAGTGATTACCTATGTATGCAATCCCAGAATTTGAGACTAACCTGATAGTCTAGAACAGTGATTACCTATGTATGCAATCCCAGAATTTGAGACTAACCTGATAGTCTAGACGAGTGATTACCTATGTATGCAATCCCAGAATTTGAGACTAACCTGATAGTCTAGAACAGTGATTACCTATGTATGCAATCCCAGAATTTGAGACTAACCTGATAGTCTAGACGAGTGATTACCTATGTATGCAATCCCAGAATTTGAGACTAACCTGATAGTCTAGACGAGTAATTACCTATGTATGCAATCCCAGAATTTGGGACTAACCTGATAGTCTAGAACAGTGATTACCTATGTATGCAATCCCAGAAATGCACAAACACAAATCTGAAAATTAAACTCCATAACTCTTTATATCTTGCTCTTTATATCGATTGTGGCTAGTTGCATGCAGGTATGTAATGTTGCAGAGTCTAATTTTCTTATTTACCTTCTCTGTAAAAGCAACAATAATCTATATTTGGGAGATTTCTGTTCTTCATCCCAGGTCTTTTCCTTGCTTGGCTGCCTCATTTTGTAGTTTTGTTTTTTCCCCA
>CM040396.1:1948916-1953916 GCA_022702515.1 Ilyophis sp. 1 JC-2022
AACAAATCTTACAGCTCTTTAAGATGAAAAGATCCAAGAAACAGGAACAGGTGCGGCCTGAAAACTGTGGCTCCCGGGCTGGAGGCAGGAGCTTTAAAAAGAAACGTACCCTTTTACAAAGGATCTGTTTGCCTGTCTCCAACACATCTGTTTGCCTGTCTGTTCACAATCCTCACTGTTTTAGAAAAATATATAAATATAATCAAATAGAAAAGTTACTGAATAGATGAATATCATTAATTCAACATTTTTAGAACAAGGCGATTAAATAATATATATACTTTCTAATTTTGCCTTAAGATTTTAGTAAAAAGCTATTTCACTTCATTTCACAATAAAACTCGCTTACAGTATTACGTACGATAAATTAATAACTCAGAAAGTATTTGGTAATATTCTGACCTGTTGAATGGTGATTAAGCAGTTTTTTCACACTTCATAAATGCAGTGCATGTACTGTAGCTTTCACCTGGTTAAAACAGTTAGCCATGACAGTATCCGTGCTTCCTGGTTAAAACAGTTAGCCATGACAGTATCCGTGCTTCCAGGAGGACACACAGGAGAGAGCGCTCTTCTGTAGCCCAACATTGTGTTGAGAATGCTCACCCATTAGGATTAGCTTGTGTATTAGCGTGCTCACCGATTAGCATAATTATATATTAGGATGCTCATGCATTAGCATGCTCTCTTATTAGCATGCTCACCGATTAGCATAATCATACATTAGGATGCTCATGCTCACCCATTAGGCATGGACATAAAAAAAGTTTGACAGGGGGTCAGAGGTGGAGATTTAGACAAGAAATTGCTGAGACACAAAGCATTTTGGAGATATACACTTAACACACAACGTGTACGGGATGCACAAAGAATGCAGTTTGAGTGCAGTGCTACCATGATGAGGAAAAGGAATGTCAACATAAAACAGTGAAATAAGTAACAATAATAAATCTGGATATATATATATATACAGTAACACAGTAACAGGTGTGTGTGTGTGTGTGTGTGTGTGTGTGTGTGTGTGTGGACTTATTATGATGTGTTGATGAAGGCCGAGGCCAAAACGTTCACAGTTGCACACTGTTTGTTGTTGAATATAAAATAAATAAAATAGTGCAGTCTACCAGCGATTATAATTATTTTTTTTAAACACACACCAGGCCATAAGTTGCTTTGTTGTGGCTAATGCGTTCATTTTGACTTCTGGTCCCAGATGCATTTGTTCATATCTTGTGGCTCCACATAATAATATTTTTCAACCACTTCCAACGTTCCCATCTAGTTTATACAGAGCATTCAAGCAAAGAAACTCAATGACTTTGGACACCCTCAAGATGCAGTTTTATTTCTGCAAAGTTACCTTTGTAGGAAAAAAACAAGAATCGCAGACATCGTTGTAGACATCCACAGGTCTGCCGATTTGAGAGAGTGTAGACATCCGCAGGTCTGCCGATTCGAGAGAGTGTAGACATCCGCAGGTCTGCCGATTCGAGAGAGTGTAGACATCCGCAGGTCTGCCGATTCGAGAGAGTGTAGACATCCACAGGTCTGCCGATTCGAGAGAGTGTAGACATCCGCAGGTCTGCTGATTCGAGAGCGTGTAGACATCCGCAGGTCTGCCGATTTGAGAGAGTGTAGACATCCGCAGGTCTGCCGATTCGAGAGAGTGTAGACATCCGCAGGTCTGCCGATTCGAGAGCGTGTAGACATCCGCAGGTCTGCCAATTCGAGAGAGCCGATTCGAGAGCGTGTAGACATCCACAGGTCTGCCGATTCGAGAAAGTGTAGACATCCGCAGGTCTGCCGATTCGAGAGCGTGTAGACATCCACAGGTCTGCCGATTCGAGAGAGTGTAGACATCCGCAGGTCTGCCGATTTGAGAGAGTGTAGACATCCGCAGGTCTGCCGATTCGAGAGAGTGTAGACATCCACAGGTCTGCCGATTCGAGAGAGTGTAGACATCCGCAGGTCTGCCGATTCGAGAGCGTGTAGACATCCGCAGGTCTGCCGATTCGAGAGAGTGTAGACATCCGCAGGTCTGCCGATTCGAGAGAGTGTAGACATCCGCAGGTCTGCCGATTCGAGAGCGTGTAGACATCCGCAGGTCTGCCGATTCGAGAGCGTGTAGACATCCGCAGGTCTGCCGATTCGAGAGAGCCGATTCGAGAGCGTGTAGACATCCACAGGTCTGCCGATTCGAGAAAGTGTAGACATCCGCAGGTCTGCCGATTCGAGAGCGTGTAGACATCCGCAGGTCTGCCGATTCGAGAGAGTGTAGACATCCGCAGGTCTGCCGATTCGAGAGCGTGTAGACATCCACAGGTCTGCCGATTCGAGAGAGTGTAGACATCCGCAGGTCTGCCGATTTGAGAGAGTGTAGACATCCACAGTTCTGCCGATTTGAGAGAGTGTAGACATCCACAGGTCTCCTACGAAACACGTGGTGTCACTAGCTGCTTCTTTTCACACCGCAGACTACAGCTGAGCTTGTATAGAGCGGAGTCAGAGGACGATCACTAGATAGTGATGAACGCAGACCACCAACCGACTGAACCCTCCCATACCCTGGTTGACGCAATGGGCTAGCGGTCACAGCCGGCACTGGCATAGTCTGGATTAATTCTGTGACCGCAGGGCTCATCCATGCATCGCAGTGTGGTGCCTTAACAGAATGAACCATCCAGCAGCCCCTGTTTTTTATATCTTTATAATAAAGATATCTTCATATCGTTATAATATCATGCATCTCCAAATCAACAACCTCACTTACATGGGTCCTCATACTAGGCTGTCGTTTCCAAAAGGACCTTGACCTGTCCATTTTTTAAATGTAATCAAGTAAAACCAATGAAGCAAAATTAATGAATGAATTCTTTAATTTTTAATTAGATTAGCAGGACAGTAAACTGTCATTCTGAGGTTGCAGCAGTCTGTCTCCCATGGTTTTGATTATCTTCCTGTGGTCCAGATAACATTGAGCTGAATTTAGCATGCTTGAAAACAGAGATTTTAGCATGAAAAGGCAGGTATATTAGGGCATGGTCTGACTAATTGATAGTAAGTATATGAATATCAAACGCTCCGTGAAAACACATTTTCATTGGTACAAACCTCCAACTTCCAACAGCCACATTGAGATTGTGTTTATTAATCTGGATGGTGTGACTGAATTGCATGTGCTCTTGTTAGATAGACTAAGTGCATTTGATTGCATCGTAAACAAAATGCGTACTATTTAAGTGATGTCATTTTAAATCCCATGTATTGTGCCTTCCTTCTGACGAAAGTGGACAGCAGAACTTGAATGCAAATGTGATATAAGCTCTTTGCTGCACCAGAAACAGGGCTTTTCCAGAACCTTCTCCCATCAACTCCTCGCACTCCTCTGGAAATGTATTAGTTCTTATCAGAACGGCTCATAAAATATTAATTTAGACTTTGCCAGGGCCTGAGCCTTAGCCCCTGTGTCAGCTGGTTAAGGAACTATTTTACACAGAACATTAGAGGGGCATAAACTGTGCCAGGTTTCATATGTGCACTAAACGCCACCCTAATTGTGTTTCGTTCATTTTTCATTTAGCTTGCCATTTTCATTTTGAACCGTCTGTTTGTGATACAGCATGTTGGTGGCTTGTAGATTGGTTCAGGATAGTCCTGTGAGCTTATGCCTGAATTGAACCACCGATGAACGAACGAACGAACGAATGAATAAGAAAACGAACAACCAAATGATTGAATGAAACCTGTGTTCAAGCCACAACCCAGCAGAGCTGCAGGGAAGTGTAAGTCAAACCCATGGGCTGATTAGAAGTGCTGGCGACCAGATGTGTAAGCTCAGGATAATAACGCACTGTGCTTTCCGCTAGGTACTCTATCGATGGAGCCACTGATCAAGAAAAGATCTTCAACATGGACTCAGTATCGGGAGCCATCACCCTGGGAAAGATCCTGGACAGAGAGACGGCAGGGTGGCACAACATCACCGTGACAGCGGTGGAAGCAGGTATGTGCCGTCCCAAGCTCCAGGGCTACAAGGAGGAAATGGTAAAGCCCAAACTGGGAATGGCTATTTCACGCTCACTGGTCTGAAACCAACCATTGGCCTGTGTTCAATCAACATTGGTCCTTAAAATGTTATTACAGTGAAATTCAAGCATGACTTATTTTTTTTTTTGGTGAGTTTGTTACTGAAATTTAGAAACTACAAAGACATGCATTTGTGAGTTGTGATAAATGTTCATTTCATGCTGGCCATTGTGTTTTGTTGGGAAGAGGGAAATGATTTTATTCGCTGAAACAGTGATTGACAGGTTGTTGTAGCTCCACCCTCCACAGGGTTAATTGAAATCTCTCTCCTTCACTGCATTAGTGCATTAGTGCTTTATGTAAATCGCCATTTTCCTCAGAATGGTTTGACAGGCTTTTCTTTGGCAAAAAAGAATCAAATTTTTTTTCATCATTCTCTTCTCCAAGATTTCACCCATTATGGAGTGAACAATACAATCTTTCCCCGATCATTTGTGCCCGAGCTGCTGATATTGATGATGAATGGCTGCTGCTATTTACTGCTCATTGTGCCGTGGCTTCAGTAATGTATGCGCAGCTATTCTGCGTGGCTCATGCATTTTGTTTAGTTTGGCTGGACAGGGCTTAATTAGTGTGAAAGAAAGCAGAGGCACCTCATTAACTGTTGGTTAATGAGCGGGCTATTGTGTTGAAGACCGGGTGTTGCTTCAGTGTCATTCTCTAAATTTCTCCACGCTCTGCACCACACCCGCACACTTTGCAAAGCGGGGGATTCTTTGTTTGCCTGTGTCAATATGCGATGGCGGTCAGAAGGTCGGACTGTAATCCAGGGAGAAATGGTTTGGCTAAATATTACAACAAAACAGAAACCAAGAAGGCTGTAGCCACACAGCTTTCTTTTCTTTTCGTTTTTAAGTTGAGCGTGTGTCCATTTTGTTGCTATTTATGTGTGCCGTGCTCAAAGGCTATTTTGC
>CM040396.1:1958916-1978916 GCA_022702515.1 Ilyophis sp. 1 JC-2022
AGAGAGGAGGCCGTGACTATATAGTCTTCTTTGAGTGGAGATGACCTTCTGTTTCTGAGATGCACTTAAATGCAGGAAAAGACAAAAGCACACACAGTCCCATTAAACACATTGCTGTGAGGGTAGCCATTTTGTTTCCACAGTCCTAAAATGGACTGTGTAAGTCTTGCTGTTTGAGGACTGAATCAGTTCCTTACTTCTGAACACGGACTGTGTAAGTATTGCTGTTTGAGGACTGAATCAGTTCCTTACTTCTGAACACGGACTGTGTAAGTCTTGCTGTTTGAGGACTGAATCAGTTCCTCACTTCTAAACACGGACTGTGTAAGTCTTGCTGTTTGAGGACTGAATCAGTTCCTCACTTCTAAACACGGACTGTGTAAGTCTTGCTGTTTGAGGACTGAATCAGTTCCTTACTTCTAAACACGGACTGTGTAAGTCTTGCTGTTTGAGGACTGAATCAGTTCCTTACTTCTAAACACGGACTGTGTAAGTCTTGCTGTTTGAGGACTGAATCAGTTCCTTACTTCTAAACACGGACTGTGTAAGTCTTTCTGTTTGAGGACTGAATCAGTTCCTTACTTCTAAACACGGACTGTGTAAGTCTTGCTGTTTGAGGACTGAATCAGTTCCTTACTTCTAAACACTGTCATTTACAAACAGACCGTTTTTCCGGCATTATTGTTGTTCAAAGAGGCAGCATGGAAACAGGTTTGGAATGAAAACCCGGCAGATTTAGATTCTGTTGAGGCAGGGGAAAAAGCACAAAGGGAACACACTCCAGACAGAAGCAGCAACAGGGTGCCATATCAAACAAATGCATTATGGGTAACGCAGTGAGTAAAGAAGCAACTGGCACAAATTGCTGATGCGGATGATTGTATTTACGCATTGATAAATGCAGGGATTGAAGCCAGTAAAATGCTGTGACTATTGGCACATATTTGGGAAGATTGTTTAAGAGAGACTGATGAGGAGGCAGAAAATGTCAGCCAGACTGACTTGAAGTCACTTTCTATTTTTACTGTATTTGTAACGTGCCCTTATGCAAGGTGAATCATATTATATCGCACGAGGGATTCCTGAGCCAACGTCTTAAATGTAAATGAATAAATAAATAAAGCGAAGGCCTGGCAGGAGATAACGTGTGGCGTCAATGCCGGATCCTCTGTCACACAAACTGTTAAAGTCGTATAAAAAAAGAATCAAAAATTGATCAAAATTCAATTTGGCCACAAAAAAAACACATAGCTGAACACAAAATCACCACAGCTATCAGAGGTGGCCAAGGACAAGCAATTTCACAAATATATTCTTGCCAATAAGACAGCCATCTCTCACAGCACCATTCTCAAAATGAGTGCCAACTGAAGTGCCCCGCAGAATGAGGCTGTGGAGGGGTCCACCAGAGTGGGGTCCACCAAAGTGGGTCCCACCCGGCACGATGCGAGAAGCACACATTTCAGATCACATATGAGCTGCACATTGATGAAGTGATTTCCCTTTCTATTCGTATGAGCACACGCATCATCGGATGGAGCCTTGATGTGCGTGTGTGCCATCTATGGCACCGATAACTTTGGGCAGGTTGGAAATTTCATAAAAGCCCTCCACCTGGCTTTGCATCCTGTAGGGGAACTGGAGTTACGCAGGCTTTAGCGGGATTATGCCGTTGAGCACACCAGGTAGTATGCGGCACAGGCATAGCTGGGATATCCCGGACCTGTCGACAATCTCCCGCTGGAGAGTCACCGTGCGTAAGAAGCCAAGTACGGAACGGCCCCGCACGTGTATGGAACGGCCCCGCACGTGTACGGAACGGCCCCGCACGTGTACGGAACGGCCCCGCACGTGTACGGAACGGCCCTCCACGTGTACAGAACGGCCCTCTGGGATCATAGTTGGTGGTTAGCGCTTGCACTCTCATCAGCTCATTTTAATTTAGTTGATTTTTTAAACCCGTCCGGGAACAATGCCTGTCTACTTCCCACAAAGGTCTGGGCAGTGTAATCACTGGCCATCTTCTGGCACAAACTCAAGACCCACCTCTTCAGCCTCCATTTTGGTTCTGCCACACTCTTTTCTTACGTGATTATGATTTTTATAGCATGCTTCATAGTTTTATATGGATGTTTGCTGTATGGATCTTTGATCTATATTATGGTTCTTGGTTGGCATAACTTAAATTGCATTACGATCTCTCATGATGCTTGCAAATATGCTCGCTGCTCTGGGAATGTTGTTTTCCAGCAAAAACGTTGTTGCTCAAAGAACTTGTAGGTAGATTCATCTATGTTTTGTATAATTGTTAGTCACACTATAAGAATGTAATTATTATAGCTGTCCTTAATTTTTCTAATATTTTGAGAAACTGTATTCACATCCAAATGTAGATGAGTCAAACAGCCCGGAACGGAGCAGAGCTTTCTAAGAATACAATGTTCCTAAACTGCTTTCACAAACGCCGTGATGAGGCTGCGTAGCTTCCAGACTGATATTGTGGAGAACGAGGGAAAAACAGCTTGCTGAACAAACCGCCGTGATGAGTCCGTGGGAGACTCTGCCAAGGTGTGTGTAACAGCTGGCCGAGATGTCACTGTCATGTTTGAGACAAACAAAGTGTGTGATGATTGGCAATGGATGAGAGTACAGCTGGCTTGGCCGAGCCCATTGGGGACGCGCGAGGGCCTCGCGTCACGTCACGTCACGTCACGTCGTTTCCGCGACACGACGTCGCGTGACGCTCCTCTGAGTCGGGCTCCGACGTCTCCCGCCATCCCCGACGCACACGCGCGTAAGCGAACGCGTCTGAGCTCAAACGCCAGAGAGCAAATCGTAACACCGCAAAAATCCGTCATTGGAGTCGGGCGAATGGAACTTACCCATAAAAGCAGCGATACTCAGAGGTGCTGGAGTTGTGTTGAAAGGGAGAGTTCATATAATGAGGAAAGCAAAACTTGACTTTTTTTTTAAAAGCCTTTATTCATGATTTAGAGTATGGTGTGACAAAAACAAAGAAAAACAGAATTTGCACAAAAAACCTAATGTATTCAGGATTTCTTTTCAGTGGGTATCACTGGAGGCAAAAACTATAAGGTCAACAAGATACTTCCTTATTCATCAGTTTCTCACCATTTCTTTTCAATTGCCCACTTGTGCCTAGACTGCTGTTTAGCTTGAGTCTCTAATGCAGAGAGAGAGAGAGAGAGAGAGAGAGAGAGAGAGAGAGAGAGAGAGAGAGAGAGAGAGAGAGAGAGAGAGAGAGAGAGAGAGAGAGAGAGAGAGAGAGAGAGAGAGAGAGAGAGAGAGAGAGAGAATATAGAGTTATATAACTCTAAAATGACTGGATTGTAGTTAATTATGTGCTGTATTGAGGCTACAAGCATACATTCCACCATGCCCAGCCAGCTAGAACACAGACCTATGATTGAATTTTGAGCTGGGGAAATGAAACTTGCCCTGCCTCTATCCTTACCTCAAAACCTTATGGGTAAATCACCCTCTCTTTTCATGGCTGGTTAAGGTCGTTATCTAAGCTGTCACTCATGCAAGAGGTCAATCTACAGTTTTTTAATGCTATCTGTCACTTGTAAGGAAGTAGTGTAATATTTGGCTTACTCTCGAAAGCAAGAATATGAATATTCTGAAGGAAATTATTGGGCATTTGGAGTGGAAATGCATCTTTGCTGTGCTGCGTTTTGAGTTCAAAGTCAAGTATGATATGACATATTAGACCATAAATAAGTCTCTGAGGGGAAATAAAGGTTAGCCTAAGATATGCAGTTATGGCCGAGAGGAATATCTGGGCAGACATCATGCTCAGGTTTAAGATCTAATGAGGGACTGAGAGGGAGGAGAAAGCCACACCCTTACCTGTCAGGTGCTAACCACGGTAGCCACACCCTTACCTGTCAGCTGCTAACCACGATAGCCACACCCTTACCTGTCAGGTGCTAACCACGGTAGCCACACCCTTACCTGTCAGCTGCTAACCACGATAGCCACACCCTTACCTGTCAGGTGCTAACCACGGTAGCCACACCCTTACCTGTCAGCTGCTAACCACTGTAGCTCCTGGGATTTCAGTTTGATCCAGGCAAGGATTGCACACTAGTGAAGGCAGACTAGTAGGCAACGGGAACACTTATATTCTATATTCCCGCCTCTAAAAGCTTCCTGAGTTTGTCTCGGTATTCCGGTGGAACGAGCAGGAAGACCAGTCAGGAGTGTTGCAGAGATTCTAGTGGCCGAGCACAGCGGTGCAGGTCAGAAGAACAAATGTTCCTCCAGCAGTAGGTATGCTCACAAATCTGATTCCACATATAGGGCTTGATTTACTAAGACCTTTTAGCACACGCAAAACCAATAACATGACCAATGGTTGGTTGTTGTATTTGTTTTGTACCAATCATTTGTTGTGTTATTAGTTAAAGGTTTTCCACACACTAAAAGTCTTAGTAAATCAGGCCCTTAATGCAATATTGATATTCAGTCAAAAAACTCTTTTGGCTTTAACTTAACCTTGATTTGCAAATAGATGCAAGTGTTTGGCAAGTTAATTCTGGGCTGGAACACTTGCATTTATTTAAATAAAAATTGACTGGTGTTGAGTTCAGATCCCGTAAGTAGTGCCACAACTTTCTGTCACTAACTCATACGTAAGCATGTCAGACCAATGTATATGACACTAAGGGCCTTCCTGATTACGTACTAACTCATACATAAGCATTTCAGACCAATTTATATGACACTAAGGGCCTTCCTGATTACGTACTAACTCATACATAAGCATTTCAGACCAATGTATATGACACTAAGGGCCTTCCTGATTACGTACTAACTCATACATAAGCATTTCAGACCAATTTATATGACACTAAGGGCCTTCCTGATTACGTACTAACTCATACATAAGCATTTCAGACCAATTTATATGACACTAAGGGCCTTCCTGATTACGTACTAACTCATACATAAGCATTTCAGACCAATGTATATGACACTAAGGGCCTTCCTGATGGCTCATGGTAGTTATTTTGCACCAATCATTGGTTGTGTTATTAGTTTTGCTTGTACTAAAAGGTTTTGCGTGAGCTAAATTTTTTTCATAAATCAGGCCCTAAGGCCAATGCATATCATTCTTACAGAAGTTTGGATCAAATTTAATCTAAGCCTAGATCTAAATCTAAGCCTAGTTTATTTGCCCAGAACTGAGAAAACAAGAGCAAAACCAAAAAAGCCAATTCACTGACATGTGAAATAAATAAAGAGTATTACCTTCTGCTTGCAGATTCAACATATAATCTTGATGGTCTGTGCTCTGGTACATCTTGTAAATACTGTAATTACTGGTAATTAGTATCTTACCACAGTAATTAGTCCCCAGAAATAACCTGCATTGTATAGTTGGGGGCACAAGGGCCCTGTAAAGGTTTCATGACCAATGCTTGACAGGATGGTGGTCTTAATCAGCCTTCATTAAGACTTTTACATAATCTTTCATAATATCTGTACAAATTAATTAAAGTGCTCTTTAACTTGTAAGTAATATAAGTGCTACTTTTGTTCTGTGTACAATGTATTTTCACAATGTATTATCCATTATTTTTAGTGACTTTTGAGTTCAATACATTGTGTTTCTGGGGATAGGAAGAAAATAACAACCACCTGAATTTAATTCAAATTTACAAAAGGCTGCAGTCCTCTGTAAATGACCATATTTAAACAGCGTGAGGACATTAAATAACAACTTAACTTTTTATGTAAAAATCATGTCAAATATTGTCAGCACCATCAAATGCATGCGTTTCATGTTACAATTTTTGCATTGCGTTCATATTAAGAGCTAACTGCAGAAGAGTCTTTTCATTGGTACGTGTTCTACAGAAGAACAACAAACAAAACCGGCTCCCAACCTGATTCACTGCTGGATGCTTTTTGCCAAATTGCAAGGCAGAGCTGGGAGGAGAAAATTAAATGGTTGAGTGTGGGGGGGTGGGGCAGGGCGGGGTGGGGCGGGGTGGGGCGGGGTGGGGCGGGGCGGGGCGGCCCTGGCTGGAACACAAACTGCTGACATCACAAGAAATCCACCCGGGTGAATATGTTACATAACAGCTTGGGCAAATCTGATTGGTGGAGTGTAACCCTGAGGAATATAAGTATACAGTGTGTGTTGAAGCCAAAAACAGTTATGAGTTTGGATTTTTTTTCCCCTCCAGTATTTTGTTACAATTATTACAATCAAATAAAAACCTCTCCTTGGATTCTAGGTGTAATAGAATGAATGTGTTCAATGATTCTGCATGCGCCACCCCCCAACCCCCCCCCCCCCCACACACACACACAAAATAGTGCAAGTTGGTATATCTGTGGAGTGCTGGAAGGCACAAGACATCTAAACACTGAACATCTGGAACCTCTGTGCCAGATGCAGGCTTGTAATCTGGTTAAATCCCCATCTTAATATCTGTCAAACGCTGCGGTTTTACACAGATTTTGATTTACTTTCGGCAGGAATAAATAAATCTTGCATTTCTCCACGGAACAGTACATTGTAAGAAATTGGCATGGAGCAGGATTTATTTATTTATTGAATGTGCAGGTTGACAAATCTTTCTAGTTTTCTTTTGTATAATCTCCGTTTAGCCATCCAGCATACTGAGGGAAACGATGTGTGTGTATTTTCATGTTATACTTGAATCGTAGCTTTGCATTGAAACCACAATAACACTGATATTTATAGCTACCCTACTGATGGAAGATACAAACATATATATTTTTTCTGAGAGTTGATCTGTAAACATGGGAGAGAACATTCCACAGCTTCAGGGTGTGAAAAGTAAATACAATATGCCTAACATGCATACCTGGGATAGGCTCCAGCACCCCCGTGACCCTGAACAGGAATAAGCGGGTTGATGAATGATGATGATGATGATGCGTACCTGCAGACAAAGCCTCCCACTACTTTATTTATTACTTTATCACTCCATTTTGTTTCAATCATTGCCTTGGTGATCACTTTATAGGGAGCTAACCTCCGTACTTTATCACTCCATTTTGTTTCAATCATTGCCTTGGTCTCCTGCTGATCACTTTATAGGGAGCTAACCTCCGTACTTGCAATTGCTGTACTATCATGACCAATCATGTCACACGGTCATGTCATGTGACACATGAATTTTCATGGTGTCAAATGGATAAATGTGAGGCTGCTTGTTGGCTCATTGGGTGGAGGCACCGTGCTGTGGTGCATGGAAGAGCCCCACGGGCTCGGATCCAATCCGGACCGTGCCAGCGCCTACTGTGGTCGCTTCACGGGGGGCGACGTAATCGCTTTTTAGAGATCGTTAATGACTGCGAATTATAATTATTGCTGTCCAGGTTCTAATTGTTTCTAATTTAGCAATGGGAAGGATTATTATTGTCACTTTTATGATAGAAGTAGGAATGATATTAGTAGCAGCAGTAAACATACAATCATGCACTCATTCTCTTTTTGATTTGTGATTTATCATTGCAAGTATTTTTAAAACTAATCCAGGAAACTGTGCTTGGAATATTAAATAATAGAATATGCTTCTGTGAACAAGGACATTATCCAGCTAATGTGCTTCTCATTATGTCCTCCAGCTATTTATATTTCAGATATTTAACGAGGTTTACGCCGAAGGTTACATCTGCACAGCATGCGCGTCTCTTACTTTAAAGTGGGAAATAGTTACTTAATTAGAAATTAACAAAACTCATTTCTTGAGCTATTTCTGAAATGTGCAGAAAGTATTTTAATGTAGGTCCGTCTCAGTGTCACAAGTAGTTATTAATTAAGTAATTAGGGATTTGTGTAAAACGGCTATAACCATATTCACTTACAAGTAGAAACAGGAAGTATTACTATTGTGTAGCTGGTGAAAATGAAGGATTCTCTGATAGTACATTTTGTCTGTAAAAAACAAAGCAACAGAACTTTTTTGAACCTCATCCTGGCCCCAAATGTAGTGCTTATTGTCTATATGCTTTCGTCTTTCCCGCCAGATAATCCATCTATGGTCTCCCAGAACTCGGTCAGCATACGCATCCTGGACGTCAACGACAACCCCCCTGAGCTAGCCACGCCCTACGAGGCCTCCATCTGCGAGGACGCTAAGCCTGATCAGGTAGGTAGGCAGACCGCCAGCATCACGTCTACCGCCCCTGGAACAAGGACCATCGGCCTGGGTCAATTTGTGCAGTAAGGAGCTCAATCAACCATTCAATCAGACCTCTGATGTTCAATAGAAAACATTGTTCAACACCAGTTTGTCATGCTAGTTTTGCAGACTAATATGAATGTATTTTAGTTTATATGGGTGGAAGTGTAGTATATGGAACTGGGCTTGCAACTTGGGGCTTGCAGGTTCAAGTCTTATGTGGGCACTGCTGTTGTACTGTTGAGCAACAGCAGTACAGGTTGTGTACTTCACTCTGGATGCAAAAGTGATGTGCAAAAACAAGTCCCTCACCTGATTTAATGAGGTCACACATTAATTACTGAAACAGTAGTTGGGCATCTCATTTCTGTTGCCAGGGTGATAGAGATCGAGACGACACAATGCAGCACAAGCTTTACAGCCGAGTGAAGACGAAAACAACCTTTCACAGATACGCATGTGTTTATACTGTGTCCTCATGTCATTAACATTAGAAATGCAGCAAAGGTGACAATGTTATTCAGCCCGTTTCTGAGAACCGCGTGGGCGAAAACGACCAGATATGGTCCAAACTGTAGTGAAGTTTAACCTGGTTTAACCGCAAACACAATGTCAATGAGAGCTCTTATTCCTTACATGCCTATTAAGCTCAGAAGACAAGCGGTCAGAAACTGACCGTCTAACATCAGTTTGGCCGTTCCTGTCCTATTCGCCCCTCCAGACTCCGCGCCGGTTATTCTGTGTTTCTGTATTGTACTGTATGAGATCCTGGTGAAAACCCCTCGGTTATTCTGTGTATCTGTATTGTACTGTATGAGATCCTGGTGAAAACCCCTCGGTTACTCTGTGTATCTGTATTGTACTGTATGAGATCCTGGTGAAAGCCCCTGGTATTCCACAGCTTTTTAGACGTACGATAGATCTCAGCGTCCTGCTGCTAACGCTGGCGTCTCCAACAGCTCAGTGTGGAAATAATGGCGGTGGATTCCGCAGGTTATCTGTCTTTCCGAGGAGCTCCAATTGAACTTGCACCAGAAATGTCTTCTGTCATCACAGGTGACAAGGGGTTAATCCCCATGCCCTCCAGATATCAGTATTGCGTGTTGGCGTGGAGGGTGGAGGCGTGGTGGAGGCGTAGTGGAGGCGTGGTGGAGGGTGGAGGCGTGGTGGAGGCAAAGTGGTGGCTTAGTGGAGGGTGGAGGCATGGTGGAGGCATAGTGATGGCGTGCTGGAGGCGTAGTGGAGGCGTGGTGGAGGCGTAGTGGAGGCGTGGTGGTGGATGGTGGAGGGTGGAGGCGTGGTGGAGGCGTAGTGGTGGCTTAGTGGAGGGTGGAGGCGTGGTGGAGGCATAGTGATGGCGTGCTGGAGGCGTAGTGGAGGCGTGGTGGTGGAGGGTGGAGGCGTGGTGGAGGCGTAGTGGAGGCGTGGTGGTGGATGGTGGTGGATGGTGGCGTGGTGGAGGCGTAGTGGTGGCTTAGTGGAGGGTGGAGGCGTGGTGGAGGCGTAGTGATGGCGTGGTGGTGGAGGGTGGAGGAGCTATAATGACTTCAGTAATTGAGAAGTTTCTTATCTGTTGAGTGGGTAATTTGAATGCAAGGCAGCGTTCGAAAAAATAGATCATAAACACCTTCAGAGATGTCCGGCCCTGTCTGTTGCATCTGCGGTACTCTTCAATATGTCATAATAACGCGGGTAAGAGTGTCACGCTTTAAAACATTCAAAACAATAGCTACATTGTCAGTATAATGTTGCAGTGATTTTACCTTGGGGTGCTACAATCAGTCACGAACAGCCAAGGCAGCTACTTCCCAACTCAACCTGTGGCAATTCCAGCTCCACAGGTTATGTGTGCAAGGAATGCCTTTATTATTTAAATGTGAAAACGGTTGGATGTTTTTAATGCAGACAAAGTTTGGATGCAAGATTTTGTACTAATGCATGCTTTTCTGAATACACATTCAGACTAGCTATTCCACATTTTCCAAGCACTTTCACTTCGCAAAAATCTGACTGCTTAAAAAAAGAATATGAGCTCCATCAGACTTTGCAGATAGAATTGTATGGTAATGTGTAAATTTTATCATATGATATAGACACACGCACACACGCACACACACGCACACACACACACACACACACACACACACACACACACACACACACACACACACACACACAAACCTGTTCGGGGTACAGCCAGTGGTGTGTTTGGGGGGTTTAGGGAATGGGTTAAAGGGTACCTCACATGATAGGGTATCTCCCAAAGATTAATCACATATTACAGCCCCCACAGACATGCTGGAATGTTTTCATGTCACAGATTGGAAGGGAGGGGGGGTCCCGTGCTGGTGTGCTAATCCCAGATCATGGAGAGTGATTGATATCCCTGCGAGAGTGATTGATATCCCTGCGAGAGTGATTGATATCCCTGCGAGAGTGATTGATATCCCTGCGAGAGTGATTGATATCCCTGCGAGAGTGATTGATACCCCTGCGAGAGTGATTGATACCCCTGCGAGAGTGATTGATATCCCTGCGAGAGTGATTGATACCCCTGCGAGAGTGATTGATACCCCTGCGAGAGTGATTGATATCCCTGCGAGAGTGATTGATATCCCTGCGAGAGTGATTGATATCCCTGCGAGAGTGATTGATATCCCTGCGAGAGTGATTGATACCCCTGCGAGAGTGAATGATACCCCTGCGAGAGTGATTGATACCCCTGCGAGAGTGATTGATATCCCTGCGAGAGTGATTGATACTCCTGCGAGAGTGATTGATATCCCTGCGAGAGTGATTGATATCCCTGCGAGAGTGATTGATATCCCTGCGAGAGTGATTGATACCCCTGCGAGAGTGATTGATATCCCTGCGAGAGTGATTGATATCCCTGCGAGAGTGATTGATATCCCTGCGAGAGTGATTGATACCCCTGCGAGAGTGATTGATACTCCTGCGAGAGTGATTGATACTCCTGCGAGAGTGATTGATATCCCTGCGAGAGTGATTGATATCCCTGCGAGAGTGATTGATATCCCTGCGAGAGTGATTGATATCCCTGCGAGAGTGATTGATACCCCTGCGAGAGTGAATGATACCCCTGCGAGAGTGATTGATACCCCTGCGAGAGTGATTGATATCCCTGCGAGAGTGATTGATACTCCTGCAAGAGTGATTGATATCCCTGCGAGAGTGATTGATATCCCTGCGAGAGTGATTGATATCCCTGCGAGAGTGATTGATACTCCTGCGAGAGTGATTGATATCCCTGCGAGAGTGATTGATATCCCTGCGAGAGTGATTGATATCCCTGCGAGAGTGATTGATATCCCTGCGAGAGTGATTGATACTCCTGCGAGAGTGATTGATACCCCTGCGAGAGTGATTGATATCCCTGCGAGAGTGATTGATATCCCTGCGAGAGTGATTGATACTCTCACAGGGCTCCAAGCTAACTGGACCCTTCTCATGGGATAACTGGATCCCTCTCACGCAAAAGTGGTTTGTTTCCTCTCGTCTTTTTCGACCGACTTTTCTCCACAACGGCGCCTCATACCCCCCCACTCCCCATGGCAGGTGCATGCCCCACCCTTCAAAGCTGACAGTTTACTGTTTACTAACTAATCAAGATATGAAAGGGACTCATCCTACCATTGCCTAAGTGCAATTAATGTTAAGATTGTCAAATGCATTTCCAACTTATAATTTATCTTTACAAATGCAGCTGTGACTACCCTATTACCAGCAACCAAACCACCCTGTACCCTTCCAGTTAAAACCCCAATGCACCAGCACCATGGTGGGGACTACAGAAGGTTTCACCTTCTAGATAAGAACTGAGGTCCTGACTCACTGTGTTCATTAAAGATCCCATTGCACTTTCTGGAGGAGTCCTGACTCACTGTGCTCGTTAAAGATCCCATAGCACTTTCTGAAAGAGTCCTGACTCGCTGTGCTCATTAAAGATCCCATTGCACTTTCTGGAAGAGTCCTGACTCACTGTGCTCATTAAAGATCCCATAGCACTTTCTGAAAGAGTCCTGACTCACTGTGCTCATTAAAGATTCCATAGCACTTTCTGGAAGAGTCCTGACTCACTGTGCTCATTAAAGATCCCATTGCACTTTCTGGAAGAGTCCTGACTCTCTGTGCTCATTAAAGATCCCATAGCACTTTCTGGAAGAGTCCTGACTCACTGTGCTCATTAAAGATCCCATAGCACTTTCTGGAAGAGTCCTGACTCACTGTGCTCATGAAAGATCCCATAGCACTTTCTGGAAGAGTCCTGACTCACTGTGCTCATTAAAGATCCCATAGCACTTTCTGGAAGAGTCCTGACTCACTGTGCTCATTAAAGATCCCACAGCACTTTCTGGAGGAGTCCTGACTCACTGTGCTCATTAAAGATCCCATAGCACTTTCTGGAAGTACTGATGTTAACCCTGGTGTCCTGGCTGAATTTCTTCCAAAAATAACCTGTCATCTATCCACCTAATCATCCCCCATATCAGCTACACAATCACTTGCATTTCCTCCTCTCTTTGATTCCCCAGGTTGTGACTGTAAGAGAAAATTGAGTTCTCAGTTGACCTCCCCAATTAAATAAAGGTTAAATGAAACCAAAATAAAAAATCTTATGAAGTTGTAGTTGAAAGGTTTATCTTTGTATCGAGCGAGAGTCAAAAAGGTATGAAAAAACATGCGATATGATTCTGACAGTGAAGTAAACATGTTAATTTCACACACACAAGAGACATTATGATTAATTTATATTGCTTATATTTGTTTAAAATTGTTTTCAATAATTTATATTTGCATTCATGTTTTTTACATAATTGTTATTCAGGGGTTTGTTCAGCAAAAAAAATTATTTAAAAACTTGAAGTCTGACTTGAGTGAATGAGAAGCGGCATATCCGAATATCTCTGTTCCACACAGACACTGTACATACCCGCTCTGGTTATACCCTGAGCCCCACACAGACACTGGATATACCCGCTCTAGTTATACCCTGAGCCCCACACAGACACTGGATACACCCGCTCTAGTTATACCCTGAGCCCCACACAGACACTGGATACACCCGCTCTAGTTATACCCTGAGCCCCACACAGACACTGGATACACCCGCTCTAGTTATACCCTGAGCCCCACACAGACACTGGATATACCCGCTCTGGTTATACCCTGAGCCCCACACAGACACTGGACATACCCACAGCAGATTCCAAATTGTGATCAAGATTGTTTAAGGTCGGATAGGTTAAGACTAAACCATGCACGTTCATGGTGAACATAAAAAACCATCGCCGATCAGACACAAAACAAATTATTCGACATGGATAGATGAATCCAAGAAACACATAATTTTCTCACAACCACTGAACAAGAAACAATCATTATGGCATACAACAAATACCTACATATATTCAATAAAAAAAGTAATTCCAAGGGAGCTGGTGTGGAGAAAATAGGGAAATCGAGTTAGTGTGTTAGTTTGATCGAGTTAGTGTGTTAGTTTGATCGACTGTGTGTTCACTCAGTCATGTTTACTGCCGAAAGTATTTTGGTTGTTTATTTTTTGTATTATACTTATTATTAGATTTAGATTAATACTTATTTTAAAGGATAATAAGTTGGATGTCAGTAGTTTACGGTTTGCTTGCCTTGTGTACTGTAGTCTAAATCCATTTAGAAAATAAAGAGGACCAACCTGGAGATCACTCACTTAAAATTAAAAATGAGGAACACTGAGCTTGAGATGGCATTATTAGAGCACCAGTTAAGTGTGCACATGACACATTGAACATAGAGTATGTTTATTCATTATTAAATAATGTAAAACGAGCCGTTTGTAATTTTATTTGCAGGAAATAAAAAATTAATGGGAGAAACACATATTTGTCTGTATTACAAAACAGATTCTGCAGTCTTGCACTCTCAAGCCAAAAAGTCAAACTACACTTATGCGTAAAATTGTTCAGAATATACTTCCATAGAAGATACATCCCTACCTTGTGTGAACACCATACTGATTGTCGCTTTTGTTAAAACCTTTTAAGCAGCATATGTATTTAATTAGCCCTTTACTTCACATCTTTACCACAGGATGCACGAGAACGGTTCTATACAACACTGTATGTAACCTTTGTGAGTCCTGTAGTCATGTGATGTCTTTGAAGGAACCCACCTACCTGGGGACTCAAACAGATCTCATCATTTGTACAATTTGAATTAATATTTCAATTAATCATATTTTACCCTTTCATGAGATATAATGCAGTCGCATAAATCACTGTTTAGCATTGGAGTGGCCATTATAAAGATCATGATGTCCCATGCATGTGGTTGGGCAGCTTTAAGGGGCAATTACACCTTTCAAAAGTACAGATTTTAATAGCTATATAATTTTCAGCAATTAATTTGACATTGACTCAGTGTGGTCATTTCCATATGCAACAGTGTTTTTGGTTTGAAAAAAAAATTCTGCTTTCTTAATTAAATGCAACTTTTCTATCACGTCTGACTGCTGCCACAAAATACCCCACATACAGGCAATTCTGTGGGATCCAGAAAGGGTTTGCATGCTGAAAATTGAGGAGGTTATGGCTCTTTCTCACAACGAAGGACCTTACAAATTTAGAGGCTACAACACAAATAAAGGGGTTTTATCCAGTTTTAAATAGAAATAAATCTTATATTCACATTTTACTATAAAATAAAATACAACCACAAAATACAGTTCTAGCATGTGTCAAACTCATGGTCAAGACGTCTCCCATTGATTATAAGTTAATTCATAAAGCTGCCATTATACACAGCAACATGTTCAGTGTTAAATCAACAGAGTTGTACCCAATTGGACTCATATGTACTCTGTTAGAGTTAAATTACCACTGGACAGTTTACTGTGTAACATCCATTGCTGGTGGCCTTTATAAAAACTGAAAGAGGACATTTTGAATTAGATCCAATTTTTTGGTGGGTGAAGAACAAATGATAAAGGCCAATATGCAGATATTTCCATGAGCCCAGTGGTTATGTGTGTTGCTATGTCTGTGAGCAGTGCTTATGTGTGTTGCTATGTCTGTGAGCAGTGCTTATGTGTGTTGCTATGTCTGTGAGCAGTGCTTATGTGTGTTGCTATGTCTGTGAGCAGTGCTTATGTGTGTTGCTATGTCCGTGACCAGTGCTTATGTGTGTTGCTATGTCTGTGAGCAGTGCTTATGTGTGTTGCTATGTCTGTGAGCAGTGCTTATGTGTGTTGCTATGTCCGTGACCAGTGCTTATGTGTGTTGCTATGTCTGTGAGCAGTGCTTATGTGTGTTGCTATGTCCGTGCCCAGTGGTGGTGTGTGTTGCTATGTCCATGCCCAGTGCTTATGTGTGTTGCTATGTCTGTGAGCAGTGCTTATGTGTGTTGCTATGTCCATGCCCAGTGGTTATGTGTGTTGCTATGTCCATGCCCAGTGGTTATGTGTGTTGCTATGCGCCTAAACCATAGGCTCTCCTCAGGTGGCTCTTTTTTTTACGCCACCTGCACGGTGCTGATTGAGTGCGTTACCGTTTTACACACCCTCTCTTTAATGTCATGCCATATTTTCTCCATTTCTCCCGTTCATAAATGTATTCCCAAAGGAATAATTATGTTTGAATTTTTAAGCGATTGAATTTCACAATTCACTCTTTCCCACAGGGAATGTAGTATAGGCTCGTATGACCTGAATGCATGCTAACATCTCCAATATTCTCAATTGCATTTGCTCTGCTGTCCATCTTTTACCGAAGGGATTAGCACAGTGGGAAATGTTCTGCATTTTACTGTAGGGATTAGGACAGTGGGAAATGTTCTGCATTTTACTGAAGGGATTAGGACAGTGGGAAATGTTCTGCATTTTACTGAAGGGATTAGGACAGTGGGAAATGTTCTGCATTTTACTGAAGGAATTAGCACAGTGGGAAATGTTTTGCATTTTACAGAAGGTATTAGCACAGTGGGAAATGTATTAGCACAGTGGGAAATGTTCTGCATTTTACTGTAGGGATTAGCACAGTGGGAAATGTTCAGAATTTTACTGAAGGGATTAGAACAGTGGGAAATGCTCTGCATTTGTTAAACCTTGCTATTTGTAGGGAAGGTTACTTGTGAACACTGATAATCATTTTGGTTGTGTAATTAGCTGTTTACCATGAACAGTCTAGTTAATTCTAACACGTTATTATCTTCCTGCATATGCAATTAATTCTTAGAAAAACTAGATCCAGTATGTTAAATGAAAACCTTCTGAAATCTATGTAATCCAAATAATCCATATAACGTAAATTTTATTTGTCAAGTTTTTTTTTGAAGAATACATTATAGATCGGAAAAATATCCCCAAGAGAGCTAGAGTAATTTTGTGAACTTTACAAGAGCAGCTTCTCTTGTGGTGTAAAATGTACAGGGCTTCTTCTGTGCAGCGGTGGGTGGTTCCTAAACTGTGGCTGTTATATCCTTCAGCAAGGTGCTTTGCTCCAATTAAAAATGGACAGAATCATTAAGGTATTTTATTTTCCGATTCCAGTCAACAGCCTAGGGCTTCACGGGAGCTAATTACCATGCGGAGGCAGGAGAAATAATTAAAAAACAGGACTGAGAAACAAGGCTTCGACACTGGAGGCTACACGCATGAATAATGACCTCATCCAGATACTTATCTGTTTATCAAATGGCGTTTTGACACACCGTTCATTCCATCTGCAAGATCCGTCTGTAAACCCGCGTCAGCACACAATTTATACAGACATCGGTCTCAGGGTGGCGTTTCACCCAAAGTGATGAGTTTAAGGATGAGAAATTATCTGAAGTCATTAATGACCTTTTACCGTAAAATAATTACATTTTACCGTCAAATAATTATAGGGTTGATTTGGAGCCATAATACATTTTTTTCTCTTTTTTTGTTTTTTTGTTTAGAAGGTTCTGTTTTATTATAGCCTAACCACAGGGTTGGTTCTAGAGCGGGGAGTTGTGGGGGGTGGGTTACACAATAAATCACGGTTACGTGTTTGACATATAATGGTTACTGACAAAATGCAATTTCTATGCCCCAGAGCCAGGTTATAAAAAATATATATTTTTTCCTTCCTACTCCAATAATGTCACAGATGCTCTGCTTTGCTTGACCACTGAGAGATTGGAAGAAAACACATTACCTTTGGGTCAGGACTTTTATTTTGTGTTTCTCGTTGTCTGTTTTTAACTATTTTCTCTGGCTGTCCTGGTGAGTTTGTAATTTTTAGCAGAGATGTTCTGTGGTACATCCTTTTTATCCATTGACTGAGCACAAAATGAGAGAAAAACAAAATAAACTGTTCCATCGGCCAAGAGCGCTGTTTTCCCTCATATTGCTTCATGAAGGACAGCAGACCGCTTGACATTTGCTGACAGGTGTGTGTTTGTGCTAATCCTGTAACTGAATACCTTCAGATCTGCCTATCATAGTTGTTGACGGTTATGTCCCTGTGTTGTCATCAGAGGCTTTAGCAGAAGATTGATTAGCAGGACAAGCTACTTGAGTGGGTAAAGCCAAGGCTTCAGATGTTTGCAGTACAAGCACTCTTTGACACCGCTGGTAAAGGAAGGGCCGTGCCATTAGCCACAATTAGTAACAAATGCTGTCTCGCCATTTATCTGGATAAACAGGACATGTCATGGAGGGGAGGCTATTTTCAAGGCAGAGACAGTGAAGGTAGAAAAGTGTTCACAAAAACAGTTCCGTCTACATATGGAACTGTCATATAGGCTTGGTTACTGAAATATTGTCTTTTGTCGGTTCTTGTCGACAATTACGTTTTTTTTTTTTAAATCAACAAATAAATGTTTATGATAGAAATACATTAAATATTAAGTTTTGTTGCCCAATTAAGCCTAAGGGTAAGATCTAAGGCTACAAATCAAAGTCAGAAATAGGAATCTGAAACAGAAATATATTTGGTATTACAAACATTTTCGGTTCTAAAATGCTTGTACTTTGGGTTCTAAAAACCATGTGTATTCCTGGGGAGGGATTCTAGTGGAACTTGGGCATGGATGTAAAGTACGGCAGACGCGTAAGATAATTCTGTTATCGACTGCTACGGCGTGCTCTGTAGATTAAGGAGCTTAACATGACATGCGCATCTACGGAGGTGCGTGTGGCCAGCTGCTGATCATGCTCTGCACTGGGCAATGCTACTGAATTTAATGTATTCAGGTAGATGTTGTTCAGGTCCCCACTTGGCTATTTGAAAAAAAACATCTCAGTAAATATCATTAATAATGACCTTAAATCATTAAATTATCTTGTTTGGATACAACCCTCAATGGCAGCATCGTGCAGTGCACATCACTCCAGTGAAACCTCCGTGTGTCTGCAAGAGGGGACACTCAGCCTCCCCTCTCTGTGCCAGTCTATGAGAGCTTTGCTGGGAGGAAATACATTAGCCTGTATGTGCGAGTTATCCGCCCGTGGGTTTAACATCCAGGAACAGGAGTCTACAGTGTATGTGTGAGTTATACGCCCGCGGGTTTATCATCCAGGAACAGGAGTCTACAGTGTATGTGTGAGTTATACGCCCACGGGTTTATCATCCAGGAACAGGAGTCTACAGTGTATGTGCGAGTTATCCGCCCGTGGGTTTAACATCCAGGAACAGGAGTCTACAGTGTATGTGTGAGTTATACGCCCGCGGGTTTAACATCCAGGAACAGGAGTCTACAGTGTATGTGTGAGTTATACACCCGCGGGTTTATCATCCAGGAACAGGAGTCCACAGTGTATGTGTGAGTTATCCGCCCGCGGGTTTAACATCCAGGAACAGGAGTCTACAGTGTATGTGTGAGTTATACGCCCGCGGGTTTAACATCCAGGAACAGGAGTCTACAGTGTATGTGTGAGTTATACACCCGCGGGTTTATCATCCAGGAACAGGAGTCCACAGTGTATGTGTGAGTTATCCGCCCGCGGGTTTAACATCCAGGAACAGGAGTCTACAGTGTATGTGTGAGTTATCCGCCCGCGGGTTTAACATCCAGGAACAGGAGTCCACAGTGTATGTGTGAGTTATCCACCCGCGGGTTTAACATCCAGGAACAGGAGTCCACAGTGTATGTGTGAGTTATACGCCCGCGGGTTTAACATCCAGGAACAGGAGTCCACAGTGTATGTGCGAGTTATACGCCCGCGGGTTTAACATCCAGGAACAGGAGTCTACAGTGTATGTGTGAGTTATCCACCCGCGGGTTTAACATCCAGGAACAGGAGTCTACAGTGTATGTGTGAGTTATACGCCCGCGGGTTTAACATCCAGGAACAGGAGTCTACAGTGTATGTGTGAGTTATCCCCCCGCGGGTTTAACATCCAGGAACAGGAGTCTACAGTGTATGTGTGAGTTATCCCCCCGCGGGTTTAACATCCAGGAACAGGAGTCTACAGTGTATGTGCGAGTTATACGCCCGCAGGTTTTTTTGTGTGAGTGATGAATAGGCTTCATTAAAACGGGGTACTGTTTGGGCCACCCCCCACTGTGTACCCCCCTCTCTCTCTGTAGTACTGCAGTGGCTTCACAATGTCCACGTTTCCGCGCGGGGGGAAACGGCTCGGCCCACGTTCCCCTCAGTCTAGTTATGCAGTGCGTTGAAGGAGAGTGCAGGCTGGGGGTTCAGAGACACGCCTGTTGTTTGTGGGTAAATTAGCTTTAATGCTGTTTCAGTTCTCTGTACTGTACACAACTAATCAGAGCACTGGCTTGGATGGAGAACGGTCCCTGGGGAAACATGTATAATTAAAC